>JAJEKB010018995.1:0-107432 GCA_022393335.1 Macrotrachela quadricornifera
AAAAAAAAAAACAGGTTTTTAAATGGTCGAGATGCCCTTCTTTTATACAGGAAAAATATTTGTAAATTAACTTACATGTTACGAAATAATCAATAGTTAATAATTCTATGTTATTATCATTAATGAGTCTTTTATTCGAGAAGACTTTCAAGGTTGATTTTATTTTTTTAAATGAAATGAAAAGAATTTTTATATATGTTAGTTGTAATTAATCAATAAGAAACAGTCTTCCATATGTTTTATTACAAATAAAAGATAACCTTGTTCGGACGAAGATTGACGTTTTCTTATAAGAAGAATAAGAATGAAAAAAAAACGTTAATTGCAAAGAAAATCGGGGTTTTTTTACATTAAATCATTTCCGTTTTCGGAAAAGATAGTATTTTATCTATTTTTTAAATAATTATTTTCTTTTATAAAAATTCTGTTTACATATTCGATATAAAGAGTAAACAATATCTATAAGACCTTGGTCTTTTGACGTAAAGATTTCTAAATATAAAATGATTCAGATAATTCTACGGCTAGACTACTAATATTTTACAATTAAAGTGAAGAACTATACTACAACTACAGTACTATATAATGAGTTTAGCCTATAGGCATAAGATATATAGATCATTAACTTTTAAGCTTTTCATATAAAAAGAAAATTTTATCATTTATAAAATAAGAGAATACTTTCAATATGTTAAATACTTTTTGATATCATCTTTTGTTTAGAAATAGTTTTTGATGAAACTTAGAAAATAATAAAGAGTTTATATTCATAATTTTTTTATTTGAACAAAAAAAAATATTACCAGAAAATCAAAATACCAATTAATTATTTCATATTGACACTTTCAGATTTTTTCAATAATATTGGAATTAATATTTAACATAAAAAGAAATATTCTATTTTTTTCTAATGTATGTGAAATACAAAAGAAAAGTCTTATTTGTCTTTATGGATTAACAGAACAAGTGTGAAAATAATATTGGATTAAAATAGTTTGTTCCATATAAATACATATGAAAAATATTATATATTTGTCGATTACATAAAATTAGTCTAGTTAAATTAAATATCAATTTTTTTTTCTATATCCCACTGCATTTTCACACTCGTATTATTATCTAATGTACCCTCTTATCGTTCTTTTATTCTGTTTATTACATAAGTATAAAAACATGCGCTTAAAAATAACATAAATACTTACGTCATGAATAAAGTTAAAAATATATCTCTAATTAATTTGTATTTATTCTAAAGATAATATAATAAATTTCTCTTAATTGTGAAATGTTTTAAAACTTATTTATTTCATATTATTTTTGATTTATCCTTTAAATCTTTGTACATACATATCATGGAAAAATAAAAAGATCAATATTTAAGATTGATAATCTGATATTATGACTAAGATAAAATTGTTGTTTTCATTGTTTTTTTTCCTTAAATTTCAATGCAATTATTAATTTTACATAGATTTGAACGTCTTTTCGTGCTTGAAATTATTTAATTTTTAAATTAATGCTAAAATAAAATATTTGATGCAATACATAATGAATGCTTGATATACAAGAGAAATGAAGCATTAACAGATGGTTTTTCAGAAGTAATTGTTTCTTGCGATAATAGCAAACCTTGTTATTTACTTCGTTATTTTAATTTTAACGACAAATCTTATGACAACATATGATCGAATATAGGAAGCTTGTAGTCTAAAATGTGTTTATGGGAAATTTTTAAGGCATGTTTGCAGTGTGGAAATGTATTATTCTTTGCCAAGAGTGCTGAACATATCAATAAATGTTCATAGTAAACTGCATACGCTTACGCAGTTTGTCCATTGAATTCGTTAAACATAAAAGCGTACAGAGATTCCTGTTGATGGTTCTTTGAAATCAAGTTATGATCGTTTTACAAGAGTCTCATTAATTTTCAGAAATTTACTGTAAAACCAACAAGTGAAATTTCAGTTTGACACTCTATTATTTGATTTTATGATGAATATCTGAAAATTTACCGAAAACACGGTAAAACAGTGATAACTTGACTCGAAGAATTCATGAGCAAAAACTCGTTTAGGCTTTTTGGTAGTCTCACTGAGATCTCTCTGTGGGCTTTATTTGGGTTCAAATGGAGAGTATCACTTCAGATGATTCATTCGTGAGTTTTTTGAAGTTCTTGGTATAAAAGCTTGAAAAAAACTTGATTTACAAACTTCACGTCATATGTAACTCAGAATATCTATCTTTTTTGATCTTGACTTTGGAATATCAACAATCGTTATTGCATAGCAAAAAAGTCAACTTGATGGAAAAATGATTAGAATTCCACGAATACGTTGCGTCATAATTTGCACCAACTAAATTATTGTATTAGATGTGTTCAGATGTTCCAAATTCGATAAGAGCTAACTTGGTAAAAATAGGTTTTCTTCACAAACAAACTGTGATGGTAGAATATTTAATTACCGAAACAGTCAGTGTTGTCGGACGCATACGACAATTGAAATAATGGTTTATTCAGAATTTTACATTGCTGTCGGTACTACCATTAACTATTTATAGTTTGAAAGAAGTTGATTCGTTTATGACTCAGTATTGAATAATAGATAGCCTTCTTTTCATGTTGCATACATTATAATCAAGAGTAGAAATGCTTGTCGGCACTGATAACTTCGAAAATAATTATTACGCACAGGCAATTTTACAATGGTATACACGGAGTTCTTTTGTTTGACGAACGATCAAATAAATAATTCGATTAAGTAATGTCAATACGATGTTTACAGTCAAACCAAAAAGTATTGAGATATTCTAATTGAACTGTATGCTCATTTGAATAAATTTTACACACAAAAACATTCATGTTTCTAACAAACAATAGTAGAGACTGTTTTTCATACATCCATATATCAACATTTGTCATTGCTCTATGTTTTCAGATGAAGATGAAGTTCGTTTTGGTTTAAGTTGTATATTTCGTATAAATGCTATCGACGAACCTCTGAGTGCAAATTAATCATCAATTTCATCAATAAAGTAATATGAAAATAAAATATTACTGTTCATGGAAGAATGATTTCTATTTTCACATTTCTCACATTGTCAAAATAGATTGTTCCATAGATTCAAAACGTTATTGAAAGGAACTTGATGTCGAACAAAGACACCGAAGTTGATTTGTTGATAATCAACCATTTTGAAACTTCATGAGTTTTTAAAACTATATTTATTATAGAATGAAGCTAATTATTCGAACAGTAAAATCTTTTTATGAATGATAGAGTAGATCACTGAAAAAATGCATGTCGAATTAGATTGATTTTTATAGAAACGACTAAAACTCAGCTTCAGTTTTAACATTAACTTATTTTTATTATAAGCAATCCTTTTTTTAAATATATTGGAGCTAGGTATATGTTTAAGAGCTCGAGAAGTATATAATAAATGGTGTTCCACTAGTTTTGAAGAAAGTTCACAATGCACCGTTTTCACATATAAGAAAAATAAATTCTTTGAAAGTTTGACAGATTATTGGTGCATGCTTAGTACTAGATAACTACAAAGTCTGAGCTTTATAGCTTTTATTATAAATGAGAATTAATACGATATTATCACGGATTGTTTGTTTTCAATTTTCCAGTAGCTACATCTGAGTCAACATAAAATGTTACATGAACCATTTGCTGATGATAAGAAAGAACTCTGTTCTTTGATCTAAAATTTAAATAATTTGAATCCATTATGAAACACAAAAAATATCATAAAATTTGTTCTTTAATCCAAAAATCCACTTGACTATACAACTGCAAAGATTGTATGATTTGAAGTTTCAAGGATGTTAAAGAGAAAGACGATAAGTGACGTAACAAAATCAGATGCATCTTGCACAATAACAATAATCAAATATGTGCAAGCTATAGAAGAAAGTATTCAACTAATTGATATTGAAATAATAGAAATGGCAAGCTGTCTAAAAATTAATACAACATTGTACAAATCGAATTATATTTTAAACGTCGATTTTAGCGATGTTTTTACATTATTTCTTTAAAAGAATCAACATAATGAACATGTTTATGCTAACTTATCAATTGAAATTCAATATGAATATAAAATCAAATTAAAACAAAAATTCTAGAAAAGTGTCATGCAATAGTTTGGTATTTCTTACAAAAGCCTATTTTCAATGAGTGATTAGAGCTTATGAGATAATCAAGGTAATGATTCTCTTAAAAAAGTTTATCTTATTATTATTAATAGATATACTCGAATAATTGTAGCAGAAAAAGCAGCTAATTCGAAATATTATTTTTCAAAATGATCAAGATCATAAATAAACAATGCTCTTGAGTTTGGTCGATATGGTATGTTTTTATAAATGGAATTGTATCGAAACATTATGATACGAAATTAGTCAATACTTCGCTAATAGAAACGTTTGATGTACATTAAAAATGAGAAGTTACGAGGATTGGAATACAATATTATTAAAGAATTGACAAACGGCATTGAAAAGTGATAGAATAAATTTAGTGGTTCTTTATGTCAACAAATGATAGATAAAATACCAGCATGATTAAAATTAATGATTAATTAGAATGGTAATCAAATCCACGAACATTGATAAATTGATATATTTTTACTATTTTGGAAAGTTGTATTGTTTATAAAAAAAAATCTTCAAAATGATGAAAAAATTGAAAAAATAAGTGTTTGACAATGTTGCTATTGATTCTCATTCATGGTAAAAGTTATAGGTGTCAAATTTTGTAGTTATTTAGTACTAAGTATGTACTAATAATCTGCGAAAGTTTCAAAGAGTTTTTTTTCTTACATATAAGAACAGTACATTTTAAAATTTACTTCAGAATTTCTTAAATACTGTTTATATAGGAATAAGATTATGAATCGAAATAAGGATTAATGATCAAATTAATGAGTTAGGTATAGACATAAAGACTTCGATATAGAATTAAATGCTTGAACATAGAAGTAAGGAATGTGTTCGATAGAATGCGTCTTATCAGAGTAGAACTATATTTCGCTAGAAACTTAATAAGTTCAAAAAATGATACTCAAAGTCAAAAACCTAAGAGGTTCAGTTGATACATTCTTTGTTGCAGAATTCGAATGCATATAAAAAATGAATATATACATTTTTGACCAATGCCTCACATAGTAGAATGATCCTTGATATTTCCGTGAAGACTCGCTTAAACAAAGATGAAGTGATCACAGTGGATTCTCTTTATATTACTCTCGTTCGACTATAATCGCTTATATGAGCGATTGTAGCACAGCAGTTAATAAACTAAGATGTGCAAAATAATAAATACCACGAATTTTATCGCATGTTAGAAATACCAAATAAACATATTGTTGAGTTGTGCTATAACATGTGTCAATTGAATCAATGGTTTCTTCCGCAAATAAACTGTGAATTTTTTACAGTAATTTCGGTAGAAAAAATAATTTTTCTTTCTGAATGCTTGAAAATATTCAATCGTATGCATTAATGCAAATGTGGAAGTATGATATGTATAAATTGTAAACCTATATCCTCGTAAAAATGTGTTTCTTTATTGCGTTGTTCAGATATATTGAGTAGAGACTGCATCAATTCGTACTTTCCTATATATTGCGAAAGTACAATAACAGTGAAGATTATTAAAATACGATATATAAAATTGTTAAAACGTTGTAATGGATCATAGATTATCATATTCTCATGAAAATTATTTTTATGCATTCAAATATTGATTCATGGTTACTTCAATATTTTCTTTTTCGTGTCCTTCAAACTTATTTAGATGAGATTAAAAGAGACAAAGAAAGAATATATAACTCAGTCCCTGAAAGTATTGATAAGTTTTAGTTCTCAAGATAAGGAAGTACGTCATAATCGCCAACTATCATCGTGTTGAAAAAGAATGTAGAAAAGGACTACTTTTTTTAATGTTTGATGTCTTTTAATGTCGACGAATAATTAGTTAAAATATCGGAAACCGTATACTATTACTCGCGGGAGGAGAAAGAGAGAATAGATATCATATTTCTTTGATTTTTTGTCATTTTTCATTCTCGTAAAGTATAAAAGACAAATTTTGATCGTATATGCTCTCATTCATTATTCTTTCTTATCATCTGTATACATGTCATTTACTATCGAACGAGCTCGCTTACCTCTACTTGCTGTAGTTTTCTTTGGCTTTATTGCCATGATATTCACTGTCGTGGCACTAGCTACGAATAGCTGGATAATTGGTTATACACTAGATGGGAACAGAGTTCAAAGTGCCGGTATATGGGAATTCTGTCTATACACAACATGCGTATCCAATACAGCCATTATACCAGCAGTATTGACCATTATCACGGCTGCGTTGATCAACATTGCTCTATTCACTACTATATTGGTATTTTTTATCAAACGTCTATCAACATTTATAGTTCTATTACCTGTCGTTTTGTTTTTCGTGGCTAGCATCATCTTATATGCTGATGTAGTCATTCTCTGGCAAGAAATTCTTACACGCTCTACTGCTCTTACTGAATTACCTCAACAAGAGTTGCCTCTACTAAAAGTACAGTATGGCTATAGTTCAATATTGCTTATTACTGCATTGCCCTTGCTCATCGTCTGTCTGGTGGTAGCATCGTTCGTTGCAGGTGCTCTCAAAAGCGAGCGATTTATAACGAGCAATCATGCTAATTCACCCTATTTAGGAACATACTATTACTAACATGCCATTGCTTTTGTCAAACTCACTCTGTTGATTGTATAAATTTTTTCCGAAAATTTTTTTTTGTAAAAGTTGCATTTTTTTATTTTGCTATATTTAACCAAGCTTTCTGGAATTCAGCCGACGGGTTCCTTGACGAAAGTTTTAGTAGCACAGACATCCAGATTGTTTTATATTTTTTTTTGTGCTTACAGCCATTTTATTATTTCTTGTATCAGCTTGTTCATCCAACATTTCATCAAACAGTTCTACTTACACTATTTTTTCAGTGAAATTGATTTAATTCAATAAATGAAACAACACTTGACCATGATAATCAATTGTCAGTGATGCAATTTTCTGCTCTTCAGTCTATGACCAAGCGAAATGATCACTAAATGATGTTACAACGATGTCGTGTCCATATTTAGAAATAGGATTATCGATCATTCATACATATCTAATAATTTAGACTACTACGAAATAAGTAGCTGAGATAGTATCTCAGTTTTTTACTGATTCATTATAGATTGATTCATACGGCTTGCAAGTTATTACAGCCTACAAACCTAGATGATCTGCTATAGAAAGAAGCTGATCAATAGATTTCCATTGAATTAGTCTTTTTTATTTATGGTCTTATGCTGACTTTCTTTCATTCGATTCAATAAATATATTTTGTTTCGGTGTTCTTAATAAGATTATTGAGAAGTTCCTCGTTCGAATTTATAATAATAGACAGTTTACAATTTGGTCAAGTTTTAATGTAATCATATACTACATTTCCTATCAGAGGATTGATTTTCTAGAGCCTTTCATCTCAAAGTAAATCGTCTAATGAAACCTACGAAGGGGTTCGAACATTTATGATGATTTTGCTGAATAGCTTGTGGTGATCCATGATCAATAGCTTATATTAGAGAGATCAATTCTATCCGAAACAATCCTCCACGACGACAGTCTTATTCATATTAAACAGATTAACGTCTTTATACTCTTCAAACTTTCTCAAATTCGATTCATATTTTTGAGATTAACTGTCTATGTTTCTCATGAATTGTCTATTTCAAATCGAAATATAAATGAAGCTTCAATCATATAATATCAAGTTGAAAAAAGAACAACGATCTTCACACATAGCAAAAGCAAAAGGTAGAATTTTATCTGAGTTATTAATTTATAATTATGGCTAACCTATCTTATAAGTCCCGCAAACAGTAAGAGTTCGGACTTTTTACTAGAGTTTGAAAACGTAATTTTGTTGTAGAATCGTCCGATAAGTTAGATAGTAAAGAGAGAAAATTTATGTGTGTAAAGCAAATAAGTGAACGACATAGGCCGGTTGTTTGAGCATGTATAGTTTATTTTAAAGAATTCATAAATTTAAGGAACAACATTATCGTACCTCTTCCATGGTGATATATTCGGCAACAGTAGTTAACTGAAATTTTCATAATAACATATAGAACATAACATTGTACACGGAAATTGAAAGGAAGGCGCATTGATAGAACAAAGAAAGAAATTATAGACTACGAATAGGAGTATTGAAAGATAGTAAATTTTATATCTTTTCGTAAGTTAGTGGTACTAAACTACTTGTTTATCATTGATAGAGAACATGTCATTGGTGTGAGAACTCGTTCATACTCAGTAGTAAGTGTTCTTTATTTGTTGTACAATATTATCAACACTTTAAAGATAGAATCAATTCTGCAACGTCAGTTGTGGTCTATAAGCAGTTATTTTTAGCTGTCAGAAATAAAAAAATCACATCTGAAAGATGTGAGTTCTTTTATTCGAGTTCTATTACAAATAAAAATTTAGTAGTCTTGTGCCAATTTGAAAATAACTGGAAAACATGCTCATGGACACTTCCCAATGAATTATCCAAACAGTCAAACTCAAAATTGGAGTGAGCTATAGAATAGGCATGTTTGAATCCGAGATTTTGAGGACTAAGTAATAGATGACTGTTGTATCTATTTCCCAATAGAAAAATTTCTCTTAACACTAAATAAATATTTCTGTGAGTCAATGAAAGGTCCAATGGAAATCGAGATTAGATTCTATTCTATAAATGGAGAATGTATTGTTTTCAAGGATGCTTAGTCGTAGAGAGTGTGACATTCGATTGATTCCATGACTACTACTCCGATAACTGATTATTCAAAAACACTAAATTTAAAAGGACCAGGGAAAGATTATATTTTTCATGGGATTGAACAAGTGGAGTGTTTAGCATTTTACTATTATCAATTAGTCGGTATTGCTCGACAAATTTATACTGTTCAGGATGAAGTATAGTTAAACACGATAGAGGATGAATTTGAAGAAAGCAGATTGAATAAAGAAATAGGTCCTGTTTACAGAGAGATTGATACATACCAGACGAAAATTGTAATTCAGCCACATTATTTTGTAGAAGCTGGAAAGAGAGTCTTATTATCAACATACCACAGTGTCCACAATGTGCTCTGAAGAAGCTCATCATGATACTGAAACTGCTTTTCTCTGTAGGACAAAGAAGGCGAGTAGATTTAAAGCATAAGGCAAGGTGAGTATATGAGTGAGGGAGAAGTTTAATAAAGGAGGTGTATTCAATTGTCATTGAAAGACACGACATATAACCAAGTAGTGATCTTCCTCGGATCCCTACATCCTCAATATCAATCAAAACAGTGAAATTAATAGACGTTCAACAAGTTCTTCATAAGTGAGGTAGATTGTTATTAAAATACTGAATGGTGAATTAGATATGCTGTTGCATAGTAGATACATTTCATTGGATTAAAAGTATCATTGTTTATTTCGCTTTACCAGATCAAACTTTTCTTTCCTCTTACTATGCAGGTTTTTATTCTTCTCAAGATTTTCATTTATATTCGAACTCAAGTAAAGCAGCTACACACATTTCTTTCTAAATGTAGAATTTTATTCTACAACTCTCTCGTTTCAGACTTCCTTTTAGATGCTGCAATGGCTTCAAATATCATCTGCCTGTTATCGAGATGCAACAGAGCTTTCTCACTATAGCTGAATATCGTATACTTGTTAATGAGAATTGAAGTTTGGTCAAAGCACTGCCTGTGACAGTTATAGAATTGGAAAATAATGTCTGTCATGGGATGGTGCACAATTCTCTCCAACACTGTCCGGATTGTGGCTGCTAATGATAAAGCATTTGACGACTTTGTTCATTGATTTAAACACCAAGTTGAAGTACAGACAGAAAACTAAATAAAATCTATAAATCTGCACTCAGTTCAAGAACAGACAACTCAAAAGTGAGCAAATTCTAGATTATTTTGACAAAAGTTACCAGTTCATTTTGAGAAATTTTTTTAAAAGACTACAACAATAATAGAAAAAAATCAATCTTAAATTATCTAAGATAGTTTGAATAGTTTTCAATACAATGAAACATCAGAGTTCGCAATAAACATTGTTTATAAATTGTAAATATATTTCTTGCTCGCTCTACTTCTATCAAGTTTTGTTCTTTTTCAAAAAGTTTTGTGGATCTTTTACATTATCCTTTACGAAAAATTCCATCTATGGCAAAAGTTACTATGAAACTATACTCAACTTCTGAATGTTGTCAATAATGTTTACAAAGTTTTATTATTTCATGAGATACACCTAACATAAAATTAAAACATATTAAAACTGCTTTTTTTGCTAAAACGAATTCCATGAAAGATGTGATCCATATGAATACGCCATAGATACTCGTTGGGATAACAGCTAAGCACAACAAGATGATCACTATCAAGGATGCTTTTTCATTTCTACATGTTAATGCTTCAATACATTTTATCCACAAAATGCCACTACCATATTCATGTCGTTCTGAATCCCAGCAAGCTAATGTCCATAATATTAGATAAATCATACTACATAATGATGTAGCAATACCAATATAAGTATGATGGAGAATGAACAATGATGCTTTCGTATGATGAGGTAAACACAATTGACTATAATCAAAAATACCAATAAAATAAGTTGGAAAAAGAAATGCACCCTTCTGAAGAAATTGAGAACCAATTGAACCGATCACCTTAATAGTAGTAGATTTTTTCTTCTCAAAAGATTCATAGTTAATATGATGTTGTATACAATGACTTTCTATTGCTAAAACTATGTCGAATATACTGAGAAGTACAGCGACTACTGTACTCAACCAATATACAGTGACGAATAAAATATTTTGTTCTCCTTCTTTCTTTATAATATTGTTATATACAGTTGTTACATTGAAAGAAAATAGTGCATCCGAAGAACAATTTGCAGTATCGTTCATATATGCTCTAACGATATAATAATCTGAAGTTGTATTGGGTACATGATACACAATATAAGATTCTCGTTTTTCATATTTGTCATAATTCTGTGTGTTTGAAATAGTAAGATAAATTGTTAAACCGATATTGAATAGTATTATTATTGGAGAAACAATTTTTCTTACGAAGAAACTATGTTTAATATTGTCACATAATCCACACATGATCCGTTGAAAAATAATAATTTAAAAATTGTTGTTTGCTTTGTGAATCTCGCGTGTTACGTATTATAACAATTCTTCAATTATTTTTAACTCGTGATAATATTTTAAACTAAAGAATTGGGACATCGAAACCATTGATAAGATAACAGCAACAGTGTTCTTTTTGCGTTAGTCAAACACCATCATTTATCTGCATGTTATAGTCATACGTTGGGTGAAAATACGTGTATAGGTGTCCAAGAGACACTTTTCAGTTCCAAATGAGTATTCGAATGTTTCTGTACCAATGATGTATAGATAATGTCAAGTAATGTTTATTTCGTCATTTTCATATTAATTGAATGTGCCACAAAAAAGAATATGATAATAAGAGTGACAAAGTGAAGATGTATACGTTCAAAAAGATGGGAAAATGTATTTTTGATAACTTCAAACTTTAGAACGTCAAAAGTGGAAAAAAAAAAGATGTTAATGAGCACCGAGAAAAAAGAAAAAAGAAAATGGAACATAACAGAAATTGAGGACAATTCGTATGATAAAACAACGAAACTAATGCAACTGTCAAAAGACAATGTACACCTGTCCTCTGTCTTTCCAAAAATTGAATCGATGCTAAAAGATTAGTCTGAATACTGTGAAAGTAATCCGTTTGCCTCTCATACATCCAGCACGTCGAACTGTGAGCTAGCAGCATATAGATGGACCGCAGATATTAATTATAACGATATTCACCATTGATGTAGCAATTTCTACATAGTTTCATCACTTACTAATAAAATAGCACTCTCCAACTGGTTAAATATTTACCTTAATTGTCAATGATCTACGGCTGATAATTTTTATTTATCTAGTTACAGTCATGTTGGATAGTCGTACTATTAGAATCATGCACTTGTCCAGTTGGTTTAAAAGAATATTTATGTAAGCATTCTGTTGGTTACATGATAAAATTCAATTTACGTGAAGTTAGCGATCAAACACATACTCAACGATTCGGAAAATGGAAAACAAAAGAACATCCTAAGAAAGTTAGTACAGCCTTAGGTTGTAGATAGATATCATTAAGATTGGAAAATACTGCGCATTAAGTTTCTCATTCTCTGAATTTTTCTCGAACGTTATATTCTATGAAATAAAGCTCTTTATTATATAGTTAAACAATTCGGTGATCAAAAAAATTGTCACCCTATGTTTATCGTGTATTACTATGAATTTATTTATGCATAATCGTGAATTTGAATATTGACCTAATGATCATTTAATAGCATAGATATATTACGAAGATTTTTATGAGTATAGACGAAATAAAATAAAATAACGCTTTTCAGTGGAAATTTTTTTTTTACGTACGAGATTGTAATTAAAAATTATTTGGTGTACTCTTATTAATCATTTAATACAACATAAGAATTCATATTTCTTTTATTTCAATATAAACTATGTTAATTCTAATTAAATATTAGAATTTTAATTTGAAGAAAAACTATTTGAGTTTGTCATATATTCTACAAATAATCAACATTAGTATCGTTTATTAACATATAAAATCGATAAAATGATATTATGCTTCTTTATCTCTCAATCTCTTCACTAATATATTCAGTGAGAATGTTTTCAATGAATATAAGAAAAATTGTTAATTTTTCGGAAATCTTGAAAGAAGAAAAACAAAAGAACATACTGTTTGAATTATTAAATAAAAATAGTGTTGCTAATTTTTTTACTTGAAGAAACTGCATTTCTAGTATTATTACTTCTCAGCTTTTGTTTTATGTCTTATCATGTATGAAAAAGATCATTCTCTCGTTAACAAAATAATTTAATACTCTATGAGTATCTTCATAATGAAGCATATTTCAAACAACGTAAACACTTGTTTCAATGTCTTCACTTTTCATCTTTTTTCGACTATATATAGAGCGAGTTTCAAATCAAATCAAATCTAGATTTGTAGAGAATTGAATGATAAATCTTCTAATGAAAAACAGTATATATTGATCAGCTGGAAACAAAAGAAGAAAGCTTGAAAAGACTAACACTATAATTCTTTGTGCATCACGTGTTAGATAGATATAGAGTGTTTTATGGCTCTAATATGAAAAGAATGTCAAAACTGAGCAAAAACTTGATTATTTAATATCTGAACGGCATGTATTTGATTATTGTTGTGATGTTTTTGCCACATCTTCTTATATTGATTTTTTCTCTTATAACTGTGATGGCCTTGAGAAAATCATGGCGACGCGTGATTCCTACAATGTCAGAAAATCATATACCGAACCGTGTAGGAGGGCTCGAATTAAAACCTATCAAGGTATAATTTTGTTTATTAACTTTCTTCTTTATGATTAACTAAATTAATTTGTGGATGGTTCAAAATTTTAGATCATTGTGGTACAAGTGTCTTTAAGCATATTGCTGTCTCTTTTACATTTCGGTTCGGCTAATTATTGTAACATCGCCTTTTATATTATGACACGAACAGTCGATCATCGTGCTGCACAGTCCTTCGCCGAGACACTTGGTAGCTGTTTTGTACTTTTTCAATTATGCCATATCATTCTATGCGTCAATTCTCTCCAATAAATTTTTTCATAATGTATTTTACGAAAGAATTCTTCTTTTTTATCGTCATTATATTAAACAATTAGTACAAGAAAATCTACAGCACTAACTTTGATCCAAAAACATGGGAAATGACAATCCACACATTTAACATACATGTGTCATGACTAACTGTCAACAATGAGATTTATAAATTACAATAGATTACTGAATGTTGTAATTGTCATTTTTCATGTATTTTCTTTTTAATCAAATAAAACTTATTAACTCATAATACATTACTGACTGCATGCGAGTCTGTAAAATAAAGAGCAACCAAATGATTACTCATAAAATTTTTTATGATCGAATACAAAAGATGTTAAGTCAGTTAACTAAGGAAATGCAAGGAGAACGAAATCTTATTTCAAGTTTTCTCAATAAATATTGAAAATTACAGAATTAAAAAGATTTGCGCTCTCATATTCCATAGAATAACTACGTAGGTGTAGCTGTCTTTCAGATTTGAGACAACGTTGTACGAACAGAAAAAAATAAATATATATACCAAGGTCTGATTTGAGTCAGATTAATCTTGAGTCAGATCGAGTCACGAAAAACTAATCCATATCGAATACTTTCAGATACTTCTCAACAAGTTACAGATACCATTCTCACGTAACTTTCGAAAAGTTGCTGAGTTATATCAAGAGAAGTTTGAAAACGTATAGCTAACTATTGTCATAAAGTATGAATTGGAATATTATCGAGTGGTTCAGAAGGACTGAGTAGCCTTTTGTTTTGTCATTTTATTCAGTATAGTCTCGATAACATAACTTGGTATTTTTTTATAAAATATATGTCATGAAATTCTCTACAAAATGATATAGAAGACAAATTTCTAGATTTCGGAGCAACAAATGTGTAACAATGAAAATGAAACTTTTGTAAAATATCATAGTTTCTAGATAATGTATAGGCAACTAAACAAATTCTTGTCGTAGTACTTTGAAAGGTTTTGATAGATCCGCCATAATTTTCTTCTCAAAATATTTGCCACAGATTTTTGCACCAAATGACATGTTTTTCTGAATAACTACGATTACTTATGCTGTTGCCGTACTTACATAACTGAACTTGATTTTATTGTGAAATTCGAAGAAGCATTGTTCCCTGGCTGTGTCCATTCTGCTAACAATCAAATTTTGGAGTCTTGTTCTATTTAAAACGGCACTATTAATTAATCGATCGTTTCTTTCGTTTAGCTGTACCACTATAGACACCAGTCTCAAGACTCTTTTAACCACAAATAAATGGCTTAAAATATGCATAGCTATCGAATAAATGATTATCGTACAAATGGACATCAACTTTGACAAAACTATTAGCAAATGAATAGGAAAACGAATGACTCTCATAGTTCTGTCGCTTTTACTTTCATGTACCTTGATGATCTTTTTCATGAATCACTAATCGATAATTTTGACACAGACGAAAAACGAATTTGCTTCTGCATCTAATATTCACTCCCCAATCGAAGTATACGATATCACCACTAATTTATATCATTTTATTATAGTCTTTTCAATCAATGTAATTTCGTCCATTATTATTATTCTATCATCAACAAGGAGTAATTCTCATATGTAACCTACGGTACCTTTCTTCAAACACACATGATGACAGCCTTCAGCATACAAGCATATATCATTCGCACCGAGCCTACTGATATTGGTGAGTTTACTTTGGTTGATCATTTTATTCGTCAGTGAATGCATGAAATCAGTACGTCATCTGTTGACATTCCTTATTAGATGTTTTGTGTCGTTCATACTAATAAAACTGCATTTTTAAATGTTTGTATGACCGTCGAAACAGTATACCAAAGAATTGAATACAACATTACCACAATAAGCACAACGATTTCACATTACATTCAGAGGATAATTAAAAAGTAAAGCAACATTAGACAAAAATTTCTTTATTGAATGATATTTTATGCGTATGGCTATGATTATAATGAGATGCTGTAAATCTGTCATCTGTCAGAATTGAGATTACTAAAAGAACAATGTACAAACAAGATTACCTAAATGATTACGTGTAGTTGAATCGATGATGTCTTAAGAAAAAATCTTCAAAACATGTACTACTGAGAAAAATGTAATTGTAACTACAAGTTAGAAAAAACTAATTGATAGGTCCTTTTCTGTCTTGAGAGCATAGTATGATAAAATATGTTCGTTCTAGTTCAAAAAGAATCATAGGCATAATTCGACAGAAAGGCATGTCTTTTCGACAAATCAATCTTAGTTTGCGAAATATTCATTTACCATGAAAAGATTCAAGGTATATATGCAATTTTATGCATAATTTATTCGTCATCACAATTTTTTTAACTGTACATCAATGAAGAAGCAGTAATGAAAAATATTGTCTGGTTGCACTTCTAGTAGTTATATTTGCACGTAAAATATATTTGATATTCAAAACCATTGGAAATTTGAATTATACATGATAAAAAAAGCGAAATGATCCATATAACATCCAATATTTTATGTCATTTTTCTCTATTGCTTCATTATAATGAGAATAGTTTAGCTCAATTGATTATTACTGAATTATGTGTTATAAATGATCGCGAAGTTGACACACGCACTAAACTTCTTTGAGAAATTAACAACCAGTGATATCCCAGTAAATTGATACATTTTACCTTTTTAACATTACAATTTATAATCGTTTCATATTCAACTCGATTAACTCTAATGTAATGATGCTCTGTGATATAATCAAATTATTATGTCAAAATCAGCCTGAATTTTCAACTTGAATTTTACAAGAGACACTATAAGGTTATGCAACTCCTCAATCGTACCTTAAATAGAGAAACAGTGGAATAGTTTGCTAATTAATTTACTTTATTATATCTTAAAAATTAGTAAGAACAATTTATTGATTATTGATCGTAGAAAATAAAACAACGCATTTCAATACTCTTTTGCTCAACATTTGATGGTGGTACATTTTCATTGATAAAAGCTGTATGAAAAGCAAATTGAGCAACATCAGGTTTGCTATCGAACATCTTGAAGATGAACATCTCGTCGGATCGCATCTCACTTAGATAGTACCACATGTGAGCGTCTTGAACACTGCATGACATCGTATAAGCCGTATACGTATTCACGGATCCTCTAAGTTCGAGTGGATGCACATCTTTTTCCAGGTTAACTGAACGATAGTCACATATTGCTAATGGCTTATTTGTTATTACATTAGCACCCAATGGGCGCCAGACGTTAATCGCTTGGTATCGATTTTGCATTGTCTCTTTAGCTTTTTCTTCTCCAAGCATTTGTCTAATCTTTTCTTGAACGCCAGATGAATCAATGTCGACATGAGGCTCGAAAGCAGGATTTCGATGATTTTGGCCATATTGCTCGGCAGCAAGTGGTGCACCTCGAGTGCGGAAGACATGATGATAGATTATCACATGAGAAGCGCCCAAATGTCTTTTGAGAAGGTTACTTATCTCTTCGTAATGAGCTAGTTGTGCTTCGCTACTATTCTCGAATTCTTTCTGCATGCAACCATCATATTTGAGCACTTCGAAACCATTTGTATCAAAATTGACACTGTTCTCTTTTTCGCGTAAATCATGGATAATGACACGCGTAGGTATTTGTTCGAAATTCGATGTTTGAGAAGCTAGTCTCGAACCCGCTTCCAACCATGGAGAACAGTCATCTGTTGTGTGTGAAAAGTAATTGATTTCTCCACTAACATCACCACCCATGATGCTATTTGCAGATCACTATCAGATGTATCTATAACAAAAAAACTGGTCGATTCTGTGCACGCAGCAAAGCTAGCAAGAATAGAAGAAAATGTAAACGATGTCATGTTATTATAATATATACGATAATATGAGCAGAAAGAGAGGGAAAGATAAATCTCACAAGAGAAATTATAATGATGTCATACGATGATAAGAATAAAAGAAACGCATTATAAATGCTTTACAGTGCAAAAATATGTCATATGAAAAATGGCTAGCAATAACAACAAAATAGGTGTATTATTCCTCTTTCTCATGTAAAAATAATATAAAAGAAAAATTAACATATTCATGATTGTAATCGATTTCAACTATAAATAATTGATGAAAACCGAGAAATTGTGATTTTTTTTTGATTAATTTGGTGATTTTACTTGTTTTTTTCACAAATTTGATTTTAAATCAATGCTTTTTCATTGATTATTATTGATTTTGTTTATCAAAACCGGCTAAAATCAATAAAATGCCATTATAATCGCTGCTCTACGATTTTTCGTCAATCAACTAAAATCAATTTTTATCATTACTTAATGGATGTTTTTCTCCACTGAAATCCATTCATACTCAATTTTAATCATTAGGAATCGATTCAATTTTCTAACAGATTATCATCATACAATTAGAAATTATCTGTAATCTGATGATATTAGTTACAGTCTACCACAACCATGTAGATTTTTAAGTCAGTTGATGTAACTACTGAAGTAAGCCAAGCAAAAGTTTTGATTACTTATTGTGATTTGGCGTCAAATTCAGAGTGAAATTTTGATTTTTTTTTCTGTATGTAGTAGGGTGTGAGCTCAACTGTGAAAGTGATTCAATAACTTTTCACAGACAAAAACCTGACTAATTTCGATATATTTTAAATTTCTTAAACTGAAGCAACATGATTGTCGACTTGACGTGATATTTAAATAGAGCCTACTGGAACATATATATTAGTAGAGTTTCGGTTCTATGTATTTATTTAACGTTGTCGAGAACGAGCAAAACCTTTTATTTAAGCTAGTGATTCTATATTTTTTCACAGAACTGTATGCTACTGTTTATTTTCAACTTCTTACACAAAAAAAGAAGTTTTTTATTATGTTTCACAAACAGTGACCAAGTGTTGGTTGTGATAAGAAATAAGATATACCTCCTGTAACATACAAGAAAATACTTTTTTCGAGAAGAGCTTCAAGTCTTATTGGAACGTAATTCCACTTTAAATTTGTTGAGTAAAGAATATTGTAGTAGACGAAGTTTACTTTGTCACCGATTTTACCAATAAAAGGAGTCAAATTTGTGATGTACACCACAAGAAGGTAAGACTCACCATCATTAATGGGAAAAATTGATCAAATTTTACCAGAATACTGCACATGATCAAGAATGAAAATTTATATTTGAATCATCAGCAACTTTTTCTTTTGCATAAGTACGTGCGCATAAACGAGTTTTACCAACACGAACGGTTTGAAAATAAAGCCCTTCCCAAATTAGAAGATTCGAAGTCTTCTATTATGTTCATTAAATAAGTCATTTTTTTTATTACGTGCAACGTCACTTTTCACAAATATCTTTTTATATATGTTTGTAATATTAATAAAATCTTTATTTCACTCATTCTACGCTAGTATGATGTTGTGTAGAGCGACTCTTTTTTTTCGAAAAAAAAGACATGGACGATCTCTCACAACAAAAACACAACAAATGACCATGGATGACGCATTAGTCAGCCGCGAAAAAGAAGAGAAAAAAAGAAAAAGAAAGGAGGAAGCAATACATGACGACATTTCCTAACATAGCCTTTTATGTTTTTCTCTCTTGCATATAATTACGTGTCTATATCAAATAAATAAACACTTCAAAGTTGCACTATTCTCTTTTCGCATTGACACTAGATTATACAATTCATTCTGCTCATAGGTTAGCCAATTTTATTTTGTTGCTGTTTTAACTGACATTTGTCTTTTTTATTAGATGACTGAACAACTTGAATTTCGAGAGTTGTTGCTCAAAGTACAAGATCTTCTTTCAGATAAAGATCGACAACGTCTTCACTTTCTCTTAGGCAATGATGTTCCTAGACATTTGTGCGATGATCTATCGATCGGTGGTACACTTCATGTACTCCAATCTCTTTTTGATAAAGCAATCATAAATGATCAAGATTGTGTTTATCTCATCGAAGCATTGAAAAAAATCGGCTGTCATGATGCTGCAAAACGTCTTCAAAGTTCGTTTGTTTGTGTTTATTCTAAAACTATTGAATTTTGTTGCGTAATCGATAAACACACTGAAATGATCAAGTTAAGTCGTAAAACGATTTGATATTGGATGGCACACACAGGAAAATTTTTCCAAAAAATCTTTGATTGAGACATAAAAAGCTATAGAAAGATGCACAAATTAAAATTCATGATTTTCTAAAAGTAAAAATAACTATGCTTGATTGATAGAACATTGTCAATTGTATAGTATCATGCGATTGTTTTCGAAAATGACGAATACGAATGTGCTAAGTCTGGTGACAGATATTCGTCAGAGACGAACTTTTTACGTAATCAAACCATTTCAAATCCATTTCATTACATTGATAAACAATTGAAATTATAAAACTGATATTGTCAACGTATTTCCATCCGACTTTTTGATGACTTAATTAAGGCAGCTTCGAAAAATATTTTTCTGTTTGCACTCTCCGACTTCAAATCATACTAGTAATTAATGTTAAAAGATTTGATTTACGAGAAAAGTTGATAATTTTGTATGATTTTTAACTTGAATGTTTCTTTTTTATAACTTTCAGAATATCAACAAAATCATAGAGAATATGGCAAACAAAGTCTCTCACTCGAACGTATTCTTTCAAGCGACATTGAAATGGACAGAATTGGCACGTTCCGTATGTATTACTATGAAATTATATTATATATTTGATCGGAATTTTTTTATTCAAAGAAATTATTTATGATCTATCTAATATAGAACCAATTGTACTACCTTTGACTAAATGCAAAAGTGACATTATAAACATCGATCTATTACATTCATGTCAAGTGGAAAAACCTGTTCAAAAACCTTCGTCTATCACTACAATCTTCAACAAATCATTAAGCAGACGTGAATATATTCTGCTCTTCATTCTAATACTTTCTCTATGCACTATTCCAATGGTCATGAGCTTCAGAAAAACTTGTACAAACATTATGAAAAACGATCAAAGTAAGTTCTCAGATATTTTGTGGAATTTATTATAAAAATACTGAATGTAAGTTTCAATCCAATATGGAGAGCTTTTTTTTCGATTGCGCTTCCTAGATCCATGTGTATTTTATAATTAGATTTGTTACAATGTTGAATAAAGGAGAAATCAAGTTTCTTCGGAAAATTATGTTTCTCCACTGGACACATTGATTATTTGATTTTCATGATCTAAAACTCTTATTTTGTCGATACGACATTCTGTTGAATTTATATATATCAATGAATTGTTCGAGAGAGGCATCGCCACTGTTAGCATAATGAAAAATAATCAGTCATTTAAGAAAATCTTTAAACTAGATGGTTTTTTTCTCACAGCATGGCATCCAAAAGTGTTTGACATCAATTGAGGTCATATTTTGCCCACAAGTAGGCTTCAGTAAGATTAGTAAAATTCCAAAAGAGTACATTCTTACGTATCTTTTAGTCGTAATCTCGAGAAGAATATATCTATTTTTTGGTGAAACTTTTAAGGCATTTTAAAGATCATTAGACCTAACTATGAGTGAAATTTTAGGTCAAAGTCTTTTGACATGATTGTTCTGAGAAGTATCTTATAACAGGTTGAGAACTTAATAAATACTCCATGAGCGTCAGAAACTCAGAACTATTTCCTCATCAGTTACGGAAAAAAGAAATACATGATGTCAAGCTTCAGTGAATATCTATGAATGAAGTGAAATGTTTATTAGAATCAAAATAGTAAAAGATTTCTCTTTAAAATTTTCGAACAAGGATGATATTCACTATTTGATTGATTTTTGTGAATCTATAACAGCCGAACATGTTCTCCCCACTGACATGCTCAGTTCGAATAGGGTTTCCAATTCATCGAAATCTTTCTCTCTACATATCTCAGTGTTTTGATGATGATGAATCGAACGAATTAGTGCTTGAAAACGAGCTCTTCATGATTATCCATTTGTTTTTTTTCAGAAAAACGTTAATACAATGCGAATGCATCGAATTTTTGCGTTTACCCCGAAAATTTAATTCTCACATTTCTCTATAGTTTGATACCTTATTCATATAGACAAAGGTTTTGTTGGTCAAAGTTAATTCAAATTTTTAAGATTAAGGAATATGATACCTTCAAGGAACAATGTCTATTTGAATGTGTGTTTATACTATTTTCCTGCTAGTTTGGCCTCTGGATTTTGCTTTAGCTACTTAATATATAAGATGTCCCAAACGTTATGATTAGAGTAAAAATTTAATATCTCTACTGTATTTCAATTAAATCAGTTGTTTTTTTCTGCTGATAGTGGCTATTCTCAAGCATTCTTTAATAAAAAAAATATAGATAACTACTACATTGAAGCGCTATCATGTTCTTCAATACGAAAATTTTAATATTTCACAGTTTCATCTGAAATTAGAACAATTTACTATTTTTCATATAATTAAAGGAATGAGTGAAGAAGAATATAGTAGTTCAACAAGGTAGAAGTACCAGGATATTTTTCACCATTTTATGGCAATATATCTAAATAAATATATATATAAAATAATAGTAAATGGCTCGAATAATTAAAAGTCGAGACTAAGATTTGTCAAGAACACAAATATTTGATTTTTTTTAGTCAAGCCAATGATAGTATTTCAATATAGCATTTACCTATACTTCTATTAAAAAACTTTTTCTCATGTTTATTGTAACATTTGATTATTGTCTCTTTGCTTACTGACATTATTAGATGAATAGTTGACAATAATTTATCTGATTGTCACAGAATAACACAACAAATTACAATTTTTGATACTTAATAATAATCAGTTTCTTCACTTTATTCAATAATTGAAATCAATTTTGAATAAGAGTCTTCCTTTTTAAGTATTGAAGATTATGCATATTCTACGATTATTTATAAAGTTAAAGACAATCTTCATCTTTAAGTCTATATTTCGAACTAACAGTAGAACATTACAGTAGTTTTTTCAATAATACAAGAAATTAATATATGATTAAGACATGCATCACTTAGATGTGCTTTCAACGATTTTTCGAAAATAAATTAATTGTCGATTCTACTGTTAATGATCATCCTATTGTTTTACTGTTAGAATAGAGTACATAATTGCTTAGTGGTCTTATTTTTTAAGATCTTGTCTATTTCATTTCAGTTGAATCGCATATTGACATTTTTTCTAATGTGAGATGGGCACAAAATGGTATCACCGTTGCTGGAGGCAATGATCCAGGTAGCGGTTTGACTCAACTTAGTTATCCTAGAGGTATCTATGTTGATAATAATGGAACGATGTATATAGCTGACTTCAATAATCATCGTATTGTTGAAGCAAAGTATAATGGAGCGAGTGTACAAATAGTAGCTGGTGGACATGGACAAGGAAATCGAACTGATCAATTGAATAATCCAACAGATGTCATTTTCGAAAAAGAATCAGAGTGTCTCATCATTTGTGATTATGGTAATCGACGATTAATGCGATGGTCTCTTAGAAATAATAAAAGTGAAGAAATGATCATTTTCAATATCGACTGTAGAGGATTAACAATGGATTATCGCGGAACTCTCTATGTTTCTAGCACGGAAAAAAATGAAATTCGACGATATCGAGTGGGAGAAATTAATGGAACAGTAGTTGCCGGGGGTAATGGAGAAGGAAATAATCTCAATCAATTCAAAAGTCCACTATACATTGCAATCGATCGTAATTATTCCATATATGTATCGGACACTGACAATCAGCGTATTATGAAGTGGTCACAGGATGCAAAAGAAGGTACAATTGTAGCTGGTGGTCAAGATTGGGGAAATGATTTAACACAACTGGCTCATCCACTCGGAATAGCCGTTGACTTATCGAATACAATCTATATAGCAGATTGTATGAATAATCGTGTGATGCGTTGGCGTAAAGGAATGACACAAGGAGATATTATCGTTGGGGGAAACGGAAAGGGAAATCGAGCGAATCAACTCAATTGTCCGATTGGCATTTCATTTGATCAACATTGGAATCTCTATGTGATTGATGAAAAAAATCACCGTGTACAAAAATTTAATATTGAGCAATATTGATATTTGTCTTTGTTACTGAGAATCAATTTCTATGACTATTGTAGTTTCTCTTTGTTGTTTTCCTTTTTTGATGTTAACTAAATAAAATAATTTGATGACAAACTGTTTTGGTTTTCCCAAGATGAATTTGCCGACAAATAATAATATTTATTAAGAAATAAATTCAATTAATCAATCAATAGACATTTTATTTTAACTAATAACTTCAAATGATTGGTTTGTGTTGATCAAAATAGTCTAATGTTCGACAATCAAAACAGAATAATTGAATCAGTTAACCAAATAAATAAAAGTTGTATACTTCATGTTTGATATCAACTAAACAGTTGAATTCCAATATCACAAAATATTGATTCGCCATAATTTCCATGCAATTCATATTATAGAACAGATTTTCTATGTTATATTAGATAGGCACATATTTCATTCTATGGAAGTCAGTTTGGAAGGTACTCATTTCGATATTTTCAAATTTTCTATTTTGAAAATATCTTTACTCTAACTATTTATTCAAAGGATTGGGGACTACATGAAAAGAAATAAGATTTTAGCGATTTTTCAAACTTGCATATAAAGTGTCCTGAAGTCCTTTCGATAGAATTAATACTATGGAACTTGTTCGTGCAGTGCATATGATGATGAAAATAGTTAATGACTGTCATTTGTTGTTTGATAATGCTTTTTAAAGATTACAAAACATTAGTCATGCAAAGAAATCCCGCCGGCACTATTCTTAAGGTAGACTTTTAAAATATTTTACTGCTATTTAGTAGATTTCGAGGAAAACTAATACGATCTTTTGTATCAGCATCCATTATTTAGTGAAATTTGGTGTATTATAAACATTGACAAACTTTCCATCGAAAAATGTATGCCTAATACCCTCAGAATTAAGTCAAAAGAATAGGTTCGATCAGAACGTAATTTTTATTACTGAGCAATCTCTTATTTGGGATTCTCTCATCATATCATAATGTTTCATAGGAGAGCTCTAAAAAAGTTTCATAAGACTGGAATTGTTATGATTGACAAATAAAAAAAAATAGATATTTTCAGCAGCAGAAAGAAAGAAGTACCACTCTACTCATCTATGGCCGCCAATCTACGTGTTAGCTTATACCTTACAGAAATTCAGGAATCGAAAAAATCTTTCTCACAGGACACTTACATGTGTTCTCTTGAGTTCACACATTGTAAAATGTTTAAAGACGATTTGATGGAAAACTTTTATTAGAAATCAACAAACTATGCTACTGATTTTTTTGTCAAACAAAATCAATATAAATTCATTACTCTCATTGTTCAACATTGACCCTTAGCAAGATTGTTTCCAGTGATAACAAAAATTATGCACAAGAAAATAACTAACATCAGTCGAGAGCAATATTTGTAGATCTATAAACAAATTACATATTTCGCAAACAAATTCTCTGTTTCCCTACAATGCAGGCTGTTGGGTTCCAATGTTTGAGAAATAAATCCATGTTGTAAAAATCATGGTAATTAAATCAGATTTTCTCACGATTATGAGAGAAGAATCGATTTTTGAAAATTGATAATAAACTATTTCGAATAAATGGTGTTTTATTATCGTTTTTGATAAAAGAAGGTGAATTATAAAGATATTCGAGGAATATTTCAATATCTATTAGAATGAGGATCAGTTACAGCTTCTGAAGAATTATTTAATAGAATTAGAAAAATTTCAAACGAAAAGAGAGATTTCACTTCGACATGAATGTCATTACTGTCAATATGATTAGAATTGGATAATTTTGAAAAACAATCGACTTCAATCACTGTCCCATATTCATTTGTTTCGAACATTTCTTTCAACAATAGTCAATGTGTCTTACAATGGAACAGTCTGGGCTGACATGCAAATTGATTGATCTTATTCAGGTTAAATGATCACTTTCCTCGAGAAACTACCGAATTTAAAATATGACGTGTCAAGACAAAGACCCTTGAATCTCAAGGTCTGTGAAATTTATATATAAAAATAAATTAGGAAAGGTTTTCTCCATTATTATCAGGACAGAACATATTGTTATTCAGACCAATTTAGGGCTTATCTAGAATGTTTTTTCATATGGCCCAAACAACATCATATTTTGTCCTTACAATATCAAAATGCTAGCGTTCATTTGAGTCTTATGATGATTTTTCAGAAAGTATGGAACCTCATTATTCCTGAAAAATTCACCATAGGTAAAAATCCTTCATACGTAGTTACTGTACTCAATGACCTCCACAAAATGACAAATATTCAAATCGAAACGGAGACTCACACTTGGAGACCTTTCTTCGTTAGCAAGAAGAATTCCTGTTTAAGGACTGAGTTTTTCAATCTTTGTTCCAATAAAAAATATTATTGATTTCATTCAAATTTCATCTTATTTTTTTTCAGAGCTTCATTTTAGCTATAATTGAATGAGACTTCATTGAAGTTTTCACTAGGAAAAGATCAGTTTACAGCGTGATGGGACATTTTGGATCAAATCTTTGAACATCTACTTCGAGTGAGTACAAATGAAGTAAATGCTACTTGGCTTGATTAAAAAGTGCATTTTCTGGCGAGTATTACGAATACATTAGCAGTTAGAATAAATTTTTTAAAAAATGTATTGTATACAGAAAAAAAATCAACTTAATTTATTGTCATTGGATATTGTTAGCAGCCAAACTAGTCACACTTGTGAAGAATAGTTTTGATAAAATTATTGAAACTGATTGAGAATCCTAAGGAATATGCTTAGCAATTTTGTTTTCTAAATTTTACAAATGGCTTGTATTTGTCTCATACGTCTTATAAGTGAAACAGAAGTAGTTTATTTAAGAAACAAAAAATTATCTCAAATTTTCACCAGTTTGTGTAAAAACAAAGAGAACAAAAGAGTTTGTCAAAAAACTTTGTGTCATTGCACAATGTAACGTGTGACGAGTGAGTCATCACTTTTTTCTCTAAGTTACACAACTTCTATAGACACTGTTTTACTGAAAAGTATTATTAAGACAAAACTTTTACATCAGAACAGCAAGTACGTTTGGTGAAGACAACGTATTTTGTTCTATTCAACGAAATAATATCGTTAGGAAAGCGATATCTCTTTATCCTGCACGGAGCACTGCTAATTTATGCAGTCAACTCCCCATGTAACCACGAAACGCACTTTTGACGCGTTCGTTATCGAAACAGCTCAGAAATATGTGTAGAAACGTCTATCATTGCGTCTCTCAAACGTGTTTTGGGAAATTATATCGTTTGCTAGCGTTAGTTAGAACAAATGCGTACAGATGCATTTAAATTCTTATTTAAAATGTACTTTCACACACTCATTCTGTATGCAATAGTTGTACGAATATATAAACGCGCCGGAAATGCAGGATGCGCATGTGTCTAAACGCAACTCAAAGTTAAGCCGCATGTGAACGCCAACAAAAAGCTGTCTGAACGTGTCTAAATGCGATTATGACAGGTAAACGCATTCTGATCCATTATTTTCGAAGCACAACCGAATCTATAAATATGAATGATTATTTCTCATATATGTTTAAATACAAATAATTTCGATAATCTTTCTTTAATTATCGAACTGATGGAATAATAATTATCGTTGGTATTCCTTATTTTTATGCATAATGCTCTAGATCAAACATAAATTGATCTAATTCTACAATAAGGATCTCAATAACAGATTTCGTAAGAATTGATCATAATTATTATTAAATTTAGAACAGCTAGATGATACTCCTTTAAATCGATTCTAACCGTCAATTTTCGTGTCCAGAATCAAGATTTAACCAAGTTTAATTTTTATTCCACTAAATTGAGTGAAATAATTTTTTCCATGTAAAAAAAGATTAGGAAAATTATATTATTAATCGATTATAATAGTGTTATTATAATCGAATAATAATCTGATTTTTCTGATCTTTCTTTATATGAGTTTTCGATATACTTCTTTATTATTTATACACTTATCGAAAATATTGAACTGTCTGAAGAAACTGTTTTCTTTCCTTTTTCTTAAACCATCAAAACAATTTGTGATGGATGAAGAATAGGTCATCAACGATCGTAAAAATTTCTATTATAAATTCGTCGATGTCTATTCTATATATGTAAACCATCCATGCAAATATTTTATTCTAATCATGAATTATCCTGTTTTGTTTAAATTAAAAACATTACTATTTTTCAAATAGAACTTTTAATTTATCTGTTTTGTTCTTTATGATAGAGAATAACTAAAAATAAAAGTTTTATATTTATAAATGAATGTAAAAACCTCGGATTTAAATCTGAGTGTTATGCGTACTTCAAAAAGTAAAAAGGATTGACAACAAATTGAGTTTGATCCAACTATCTAAAAACTACCTATCTTAAGTGTATGCTCTGCATTTTGACCTTATCTCGTGAACGGCTTGACCATTTGAGCTCTGGGCCATCTCAATTGAACAGAAAACAATTTAGTCTACAAATTCATTCTGCTCAAGTGAAGAAGTTATGAGATAAAAGAAGTGCTAGAAGACAAAAACTGCGTAAATCTGAAAAAAAATTACACTCCGGATAGTGATATTTTGAATTTTTCTCATTTGGTGCAGAATATCCTAGGCTTATTTTTCTGCAAGACATACATCTCATCAAGACACATCTTTTCTCACTCAATAATAAGAATAAAGAATCTGGGGAGCCAAGTTAGCATGGATAACACTGCAGGCGACTCTATCTAATGATCACTGACTCAACTCCCAGAGTGATATAATATTTTTAGAAATCACAGAAGACGAGTACAGATTCGTACTCAGCTTAGAAAACTGGGTAGGAGCAGTTATTTCAGAATGGATTTGAGCTTGTATCTATCGAGATTGAGGTCATAGATAACCTCATGGATCTATTAGAGATATGCGATATACAGAGGCATTAGTGTTTTCATAATAATGCACCAATATTAATAGCTATCGAGTTCGAATTTTTTCCATTTAATAACTCTTTTTAGTAGCGACAAAACCATGCATCTAGAAAACCACCAAACCGCTAGTCACTCGAAACATGTTTACGTAACTTTCACTTGAAAAACTACGATTTGATTCAAAACTAATATCATATTCGGAATTAGCGTTAAAAACTGAGTCGATTTATACATGTTGTGAATAATTCTGAGAGAAAAAATTTTTTTTTGAAAAAATCTCTGTAGCCCTTCGCAGGGATGGTCTGAGGAATAATGACAATTTTTTTCGATAACTCAGCCATTTCTTGATGGATCCCTCTCATCTTTTTCTCTCGACCGAGATATTGATGAGACGATTCTGTGCACAAAATTCCAATTCAATCGAATGTAATTGAGAAGAATTATCGTGTAAACGGACGGACGGACACACTGATCGATTCTGCAGTGTACTCACTTTTTGAGTACATAAAAATCAAACTAATTAATATAGAATGAATATTGCAGTCCAAAATTATTGGTCATCCGAAAGAACGAATACATATAATTGAATTTATATATAATTTAATCTTTTTTTTCATGCTATGACACCTATAGAACATCTGTAATGGGATCAATGCGTGAACATATTAACGTTATTTTCTCGTTCCTACCTTCTTCACATGCATTTCCCACAGATAAATTATCGGGAAAGGTTATATCTTTCTACAGTTTTTCTCTAATCAAAAAAGTACTTCGTATAGTTTTTCCAGTTTCATATTTTTCGATTATTGGAGCCGTTAGGATCCCAATAACCTTTCATTGACATCTAAAAATAAATATATTCATTTGAAAATAATTTTATGCAAAATCTAAAATAAGAAGTATGGAAAAGTATAATCGAATACTAAAGTAATCTTATGTTATCTTTTGACAATGTGTTTGCAGCAGTTTATGCAAAACCGATATGCATGATGGTTGCATAATGTGGCACTAGATATATTTATTATAGAAATTTTACAAGAGAAACAAGGATAATGCACACAAGTTACACAATTTCTTGTAATAATAAATGTACCGTCTTCTGTTACTGACTAATGCAGTATAGGTGTATCCGGCTATAATAAAAAATATAATAGATTCTAGAGCATTTCATTGTTTTTCAATTATTTTGTAACTTAACTCTTGTACTGACTCAACCCTAGTATATAAGAAGTATCTATCAATCATTTCACAAGATTATAAACTCTTCTAAGAATATTAGCAAAAAAAGGTTTTAATTTTATTTTTTTCTTCGTCTGACGAAAAAGAAACGTGTAGTGCATAATTATGTTATATGCGATAAGAGTTTTTTTGGTAAGTAAGAGTATATAAAAACGTGCTTGAATGTCACTATTTGTTTTCTCATCGCTGTTGAGGCGATTGTTTTCTCATAAAGGCAATCAATACTACGAGCTCCCGGTTGGATTCCTTCACGTCTTCGGGTAAAGTGGACAATCACGAGCATGATTTTGAGCTCCTTGATCTCGAATACGTTTCCATTCAACTCGACATAACCAACAGAATTCATGGTTACAACGTCGGCATGTCATATGATCACATCCTTGATTTTTTTCAATAGGTGCATGGCATCCAGGACATTGTTTAGTATGATCTTTCAACCAAGTTTGATTTTCTACTTCTTCTTGATCAGAATTCAATTTGTGATCATATTCTTCACAGGTCATTCCAGCATGCCATTTCACTCGATGAGAACCACATGTCTTTTGTTTGCAACGTCGACATGTAAAAACCGGTCCACCACTGATATCAAGTTGACAACCCCAGCCACATCCATGTGCACACCAAACAAAGTTTTTCATTCTCTCGACATAGTCCATACTTAATCGATTTTCGAACTGATTCACAGATGTGTTGGAATCAACGAGAATTTTACGAATCGTGTCAAACTCAAAGCATGCGTCACATGCTTCTTCTGGACAACGAATAATAGTTATAGAACGATCGCTTACAATTCTTTCGATATATTCACGTACACAATCAATACAAATTTGCCGATGGTCATGTTGACATGCACTACTAAAAACTTCATCAAAGTTCACCGATGATTTTTCATCAGAACAGACAGCACATTGACGCGGGGGTAACCCGGTTGTTCTAAACAAATGAGATACATAAAAAATGTATTTATAGAGACTATATCACTTACAGAAGTAATGATCGAATCGATGGGAATTCTGACGACTGTCTTTCATAATCTTCTTGCAGGTATGTTAAAGCCGCTGTAGCTAAATATATGTTAAAAATACATAACTGCTATTTTAAATCGTTGTTTTCGAAAACAGTAAAATATGCTAGAATAAATCATATAAATGATAATAATCTAATTTTAATTATTCATCAAGACAATATGATTTAGAACGTTGCCTCATTTGGGAGATGTCCATCGAGTATTCGTTGGCCTCGTAAAGATATAAAAAATATACGTAGTAGGTCGTGTTCAAATAGAAGTTTGGGTGACTGTCTTTCTGTGTCAGACACATATAGTATTGGTGTATCTATTAAAAATTTTCAACGTCTATCTGAAGTTCATAAATAACTAATGATATTGTTACTTATCCAATCTAAATTCATTTCTTATATTATTATTCATTATTTTCAAAAAAGAGGAAACAATCAGAATCATTAGATATTGATAAGTTGTTTCGATTTACCTGATTCTTCTTCTTCTTCTATATGATCATTAGCAAATATTAATTCTTCATATCTAAGAAATGTAATCATTATAATTCATGAATATTGCAATGATCTATTACCTTTGTTCCAATTCAAGTTGTAATGCAAGAAGAATTTGCTCGCAATCACTTTGTTTTGTTTCGTATGTCTTCTGAAATGTTTTCTTAATGAGAAAGAAAAAAAACATTATGCATCAATATTTTGATCAGAGATATTTACTGATTGGTGTGAATATTCTTCGCAATGTTGTATCAAGTTCAAATATTCTAAAGCTCTCCTATAAGTTAAATAGGCAAGTTCTCGATCACCTTCTACTTCTAGATGTTGTTTGGCATTATTATCAATTGTGTTATACGACGTTTGTAATTGTTCTAAAGTTAATGATTGCTCAAAACGACGGCTACTACCGAGTTGACTGCATAAATCGGCAATGCTTCGTGCAAGATAAAGAGGTATCGCTTTCACCATTTCTATCGCTTTCTTAACAATATTATTCCGTTGAATAGAACAAAATACGTCGTCTTCACCAAATCTACCTGCTATTCTGATGTAAACAATTTATCTTGATAATATTTTCCAGTAAAACTGTTTATAGAAGTTGTGTAACTTAGAGAAAAAAAGTAATGATTCATTCGTCACACGTTACATTGTGCAATGACAAGGTTTTTTCCTTTGAAAAATTCTTTCGTTTTCTTTGTTTTTACACAAACTGGTGAAAGTGTGAGATCATTTTTTGTTTCTTAAGTAAACTACTTCTGTGTCACTGATAAGACGTATGAGACAAATACAAACCATTTGTAAAATTTAGAAAAACAGATTTGCTAAGCATATTTTTTAGAATTTCCAATCAGTTTCAATAATTTTATCAAAACTATTCGTCACACGTGTGGCTAGTTTGACTGCTAAAATCAGTGATCCGGCTATTATCTGTTAGTGGAGGACACCAAAAATGATGTCACTTTTCTACTGAATTTTTACATTGTCGTGTCTAATGACGATAAATTAAGTCGATTTTTTTCTGTTAAAAATATTTTTTTAAACATTAATTCCTACTTAGACATGCACCAAAAACCAAAACTCTTGGTTTCAAGGTATTGGTTTTGAGATATTGGTAAAGAAGCTGTTCCTGAAACATTACTCTTAAAATGCCTTTCGATAAGCTCTTTTACATTTGTTACTTTGAAGTGAGCTTCTGACATAATAGTATATAATATGTGAAGAACGAACTACATCTTGATCTTGACAATGTGGTCTAAAAATATATTTCTTATGAATTAAGTAAGAATGTTACGTTTAAGATATAGCACAATTTTTAGAACGTTTGAAAAATTTGTATCACAGTGCAAATATTTTTTTTCATTTCGAATAGATGATTTGATGCAACTAAGCATCTGTAGTACACGAATAAACTACATTTTACGTAATTCAAATTTTTCACGGCATCAATTTTGTGACAGAATTTGTTATAATAGTACGTTTGGAGACTATATAGTATATTGTTGAACTTTTGAAATAAACTATGCATTACGAGTTTACTTATTGATTAAAAAGTTGTTCTGAACAAAATTTATCATTTAATGTGACAGTTGATAAGTTACTTGTGTGATCAATTTTAATATTCAGTTTTCAAACAATGAAATTGTTTGTATGATTTCTAGACAGATAATAATACAATATTCACGATGATACTATCCCGTTAAATTATGTCCAAAGTTCTACTAAATTTGATTTTGACTTTGTCAAATTCATAATTGAAATTGAAGTCTGTATTATCTTTCACTGGTTAGTTTTTTTTCTTGTATAATTTATGACATTCATCTAACTCAAGTTTTTTTTATAAAAGGCTGATAAATACATGATGTTTCATTTCTTTATTATATCAATATCAATAAATGTTTATCGTGGTTATAAATACAAAACTATAAAAAATAAATCATGAATATTAAGAAAAACGAGTAAAATACAATAAAGTTATAGACAACACAGATAGAAAAATACGTTGTTTTTTATTAACAAATTTTATTTATAATAAAGTCATCGAAGGCCTTACTATTTAATCCTACATGGTTTACTGTTTTTTATCACACATCAAATTCATCGATTCCCTTGACTGTAATCATGGCCTTAATTTTGAAATAGACTGTATACTTGCTTGTTTATCCGCAGAGTGCCACTAATAGAAACGCGTTTTTGGATTGAGATTTTCCCCACTATTGTTCGCTCGAATATTCCCTTTACTGTTGTCGGGGTCTTAATGTTGAAATTGACGATGTGTTTGTGTATTTGTCCGCGCTTCTGATTGGTCTGTTTTATTCAACCAATCAAAATGCATCCTCGATAGAACCCATAAATACTCAAGCGATGTACTATAAAAGTACCCTTGGATGTTCAACTGCTATATTATTAGAATATCTTGAAGTTCTCAAGCACTATATTAGGAGGCTATCCTTAGGCCCTTAACTCGTTTACTGTGGGAATACCCTAAAACCTCAAGTGCATTAGTAGAGGATACCCTTGAGTCCTCAACCCCTATACTAGGAACGTGCTCTTATTCCCTTGATTGTCGTTAGTATCTAAACCCCGAAATCAGTTGTGTGTTTCTCCGTAGGAACCAATTTAGCTAATCAGATTTTGGGACTACCAAGTAACCAATTAGATTTTAGCATCCCAAAAAAACTGCTAATCAGATTTCACCATCCCTAGAAAGACAGAAAAATAGACTATTGAAGACTTTCTACAGTCAAGTGAGTTAGTGGATCGCAGCGATCCACGGTACTTGTTGATATAGTTCTTTCAATTTTAAATATTGCTCGAAAACCATGATGATATAAAAACTCTACTACATCTTTATTGAAAATAGTTTGGAAGAGTTATGACGAACTCAAAGATTGTTTTCGAGAGAGGAGATGATTCGTTATAATATGTGGATAGACCAATCTGATGTTAACGTTATGAATGAAGAAAGAGAAAGATTTTCTTCGGAATAGTCTTTCAAAGATGTTGTAGTAGAAATTAAAAATTATATAATGTTAGAATTTCAATGAGTTTTATAGAAGTTTTTGTAAAAACAAATTTCGTATTTTACAGATCACAGCACCATATACATCTGTTCATCCATGAAAGAGTAAAATCAATCAAATTCATCACATCTAAGTCAATTAATGAAAAAAATAGCCTGTATATATGTGAAAGTTCGTGCACTGATCTAAAGATGATAAAAGTCAACGAAACGAAATTCGACAATATAATTTCAAATTGAAACGAATCTTTCAATTTTTTTTGTTTAGTATAACTTGTTAAAAATATGGAACTTTTAGATTTCCTGAAAATCGTTGTCAATAGCGCATATAAAATAGACGTTATGAAAAAAACTATCTGAACAAGCAATCGTGCCAACGTCGTATCTTCAAAAATGTTTGCTTCGATTTTTTGTAGACTTCATTATGCTGTCGTAGACTTAAGGTATCTCATTGAAAAATTAATTTTTCTTTTTCATCATCCAATCTCGATAAAATTTTGAGCGAAAGTATATCTTGAACCAGGCATATTATACTAAAAATTTCAACTGAAAACATTGAGACTATTGAAAATTAACTTAACGTTAAGCATTAAAATATAGATTTTCATGCATCATAAATTTCTCTATCATTGAATATACTAGAAAGTTCAAACTGGTTTTAAAACGTAACTAATAGTTGAACTAAAACTTATCAAACACAGATTTTCCATTTTTTAATGATTCATTTGTACAGAAAGCTTTTCTGGTGAAATATCGAAAAAACCGAGTAGTACATTTGAAAACACTTAATCTTTCCCAGATCTTAAATTAAAAATTGAAGTATTAGATTCTCATAAGTTGTAGCGTTAATATTTCTATCATCTTAAGATCACGTTCACCTTGTTAGCTTTCCAAACACTGCGTTTGAAAATGGTAAAGAAATCCAGGAAGAATCGGATGTCAAAACTAGAGATAAAATCAGTTCTGGCAACCAATTGCTGATCCATTTTATTTACTTTCGTGCCTTTGTCATATTAGTTGATTCCAGACTTTTATTAAACCTTAATAGTATCTTGTAGAGAATACATGATTAAATTTGGGTGGACGTTAATAAAATCAAATAACACTGTCCAAAGATAGAACAAGTGCTATGACGAATTTCAGAGCGGCTAGTTTAATCCAATCTGATCTATTGTTATTCATTATTATATAGATATGTAATATCCACGGAAGTATCAGTAATAATCACTTGATTTTGAAAAGATATTTTTTTCAAATATGAAGTTGAGTAAAATCTTTGTAGTGTCCTGTAAACTCATTATAAAATCTACACGCTTTATTATATTCCATAGTAGATCCTTGAATCTATCCAACACATTGCGAATCGAAAAATTCAATGAAAATTGACTTTTCCAAGCGGAGGACGATGATTATGGGAATGAATTTATTACATACAATGTTATATGAGAAGGTTTTTTCAAGGTAATAAATATAAGAATGATGATAGGAAGACATTTTAGACTTATCATTTTCAAACGAGTTTTTTCATCTGTATCTCAAAACCAAAACCACATCAAAACTAAAACATCGAAACTAGTTTTGGTTTTGGTGCATGCCTAGCTGTTACTTCTTTTACAGAGTACTATATAGTCTATGAAAAGAATTTTTCTCTCTAGTTGCGTAGTAATACACTGATGGCTTGTTGTGGCCCTCTGCGCATGTTGTAAAGGTAAAGATGCTAACAAAAGATATCAGTGAGAAAAGTCATGTAAGTAGTATCGTCCTTGTACTACGATGGGGTCGTGATGTTAACAGCGTTATTACTCTCCTCAATATATGCTCCACTTTGCTGACCTTTGTGTTTTTCTCTATCAACTTCGTTTTTATATTAAGAAGAACATGCACAAATGTTTGACGATTTTTGACATCATACAGGGATTACTATTGGAGAGACATGGATGATGATTCAACTAAATTCATTTGAGATTTTTCAAGGTCATACGATTAAGATGTCTATTCATTCTCATTTCTGCGTGTCTGTGACTGTGTCTCTAAATATTCTTTCGATGTAGTTGATTTCATGTGAACTCCTGAATTAGAGTAAGCACAAGAAAAATCAATTCATGAATACTGGAAGGCTATTTTTACTACATATCTATGTGTAAAATATTCTGTGTGCCATTCAAGAGATAGTATCAATGGTAGTGAGATGTATTGTATGAAATACATTCGTCTTGATTGAAGAGAATAATTGTTCCATCTTTCTAAGATCGAAAAAAGATCATTTTATAAATGAAAGAAATTTGTCAAGAAGAATATAGACTCTCATAAGACATTCTATTCATCGCTAATGTTAATCGCGGTACTCATTTTGTGAACGTTGAAAATTTCGCTTAGCAATGTTACAATGATCGAAATTCATTCGATTGTAAAACCTATCTCATATATAAATTTTATTCAACGCAGAATTATGACATTGGAGAAAGATATAAAACTAATCAGAACGACCTAGAAGAGTTCGTAAAATGATTTCGATAAACATTTTCAAGGTAAAAATACAATAAAATAAAATAAAACTTACATATACCATTATAATGAGATTAGACCACTGTTTTCTTACAACTGATGGAAGAAGAATTTTATGATTAAATTGCACGAAGTTATTTATTATTGTGCACGAATCCTTATCTAAATTACACTTCACCTACCTTTAAAATGCTTGTCAATCGAAAGTGTTAGTTCGATTCGGATTTCTGAAAAATACAAAAACATGTTCTCATCTGTCATCTTAGTAATCTTATTCAGCATGGTTAGTATCGGTCATGGTGCTGCTATTGACTTGAAATTTGACTATGCCAGCATCGATGTAGCGATTCCACGCGGCTATACACGAGAAGCATATGTGAAATCAGTCATCGACTATTGGACACCAGAACGAATGGCTTCAGCCAAACCCATGCATCCTATGATTACTAAAAACATTCCTAGTTTTTCTGTAAATCATAATGATGACAATGAGGTCGAAAGAATAATAGCCCCAAGTACTATTCATTTAAACACACGTAACTCAATTCCGGCAGCTGCTGGAAGAATTTTCTTTGTAATGAATAATCAAAGATATGTCTGTTCTGGTTCTGTTGTCACGGCCGAAAATCGTGATACTGTCGTCACGGCTGGTCACTGTGTTTTTAATAATACAAACAAAGAATGGGTAACTAATTTGTCTTTTGTTCCTCGATATGAGTCAAATGATCGTCCTTTTGGCACCTTTGTTGCTCGTCGATTGGTAACGACCTCAGAATGGAAAGCTAAGGTTGATTATAACTTTGATACTGCAATAGTTTTACTAAATCGAAATGAAAATGGTGAACATGTTCAAGATCTTACTGGTGGTTTTGGCCTTTCTCTCAATGCAGCAAAAAAAGCAGCAACAAAAGCACTTGGTTACCCAATGAATATCAATAACGGTGAGATAATAAGTACTTGTGATGATACATCGGTGGCTCCAACATTAGTACTTAATTCTGGCTTCAAAGGTCTACAAATTAAGTGTGGTATGGGAGGGGGTGCATCTGGGGGTCCATGGCTTCAAAATTACAACTCCGGAACTCAGTCAGGTCAACAAGTTTCACTAACGAGCTTCTCATATGCATTGGCACCAGGCAAAATACATGGTCCTCATTTTAATAACGATAATATGGCTTCAATTTACATTCCGAATCAAAAGCAATAATTTTGATTTTCCCTTGAAAAGGATGCTCGCTTCAACAAAGTTGAAAATAAAATTCACTTATGCATCGATATTGTTTCTTTCTTTTCTGATAATATGCAAGATAGATTCAAAACTCGAAAAAAAAAATTTTTTCTTTTCTATTGCATGTGACACCAATGTCTTTGATGGAGAGGATTCGAGAGGTATCAAAAGACTTTATGAATGAAAATTAATTCATATGTTTTCAAAGTGATATAAGCGAATAGAAGTGAAACATCTAGTATGACAGCATCATATAGGTGAGACATACACCAAACTTAAATGCAAACCATTTAGAAATTTGGATTTGGATATGATATGTTCTATACTTATAACGACTTTTTAAACTAAGAAAAATCATGTGATTAGATTAATGTCAAAGAAAGTAATATTTATTATTTTTCAGGAACTATCTCACAGTGTTATGTATAAAACTTCTATAGACTACTGAGCATGGTATCTGTAATTTTTTTGAAGGCTATCTGAAAAGACTTTCGTTGATTTTTTGAAGAGCGAAACAGGAGTGATATTAGTAATTTTTAAGGGTATATAATACATGACACATGTGTCTTTCTTCATGTTACTTAGTAGTAATATCATAGAACTTTTATAGGTATAGGAGCCTTGTATCTATAACTATCAATAGATATCCAAAGATATTATCTGGTCTTTTTCAAGGATTATATGAGGACGCTGTATGAGACTGTGGAAGCTCTATTTATAGTGGAAAATGTTATATGCAACTTTCTAATGAATTAAATTTATCAATTACACGGCTGTTGAAGTTTTGGGAAGTCTTAGAAAATCTTATAATAACATAGGTAAAGTTCCTGAAACTATTCTGAACAAGTTCAAGGTACAACTCGGTGAGCTCCATCGATTGGTAACCTTGGATTTTTCGTATCTCATATTATTCCTGAAAAAAAGCCAAAATACCCATTTTCTACTAGCTAAACAAATTGCTTAAACATTGAGAGGAATTTCTCTAAACTACGTGTAATTAAAATGTATTGTTTCATTTATGTTAAGCATCATCTAATAGATTGAAATGTATATTCATTATGTCTAGTGATCTTTATAAACGTTATTCACGCAAATAATGAAGTATCTTTTTGTTTATCAAGTAAATCTTTTCAAACTTATGCTCATTGCTATTGATTGGTGGATTTAATACAGATTTTCATTCTTTTTTTATGTATGATCAGTGCTCGTCACGAACCTTTTGTTTTTGATTTCGCTCTTTGAGTTCCGGTGGGACATGTATGTTCCACCTGGCAAAAATTTTTATTCTAAAAAAATTTCAAGAGTGTTTGAGGTTTTTAAGATCTGGAAGTAATAATTTCAGCAAATCTGCGCAGTTAGAAGCATCTCTATAAGATTGCGCAGATATCCATGTGTATAGAGAATATTGAAAAGCGTCCTGTAGTAAATTTATTTAGTTTAAAAAAGTTTCCTTCAATAATGTATATTTTAAAAATTTCGTGTGTGTGGCTCATTATATCGTAATGTAAAACCGAATTGATGTATAAGGCATAATGGATTCGAATTCTGACGAAGCCCTATCCGATGAAATTGACAGTACAATTGGTTCATATGAACTTCATAATAGTAGTTGTGAAGATGATGATTCATTGATTGAAGAAATTGATAAAAATCCAATAGATGAATGGCAATGGAAAATAGACAACTTACGTTTTTTTACATTTTTCCATTATTTTGATGAACATGCATTAGGAAACAGTATAATTCGACTAATCAATACATTTTCCAAGTTCATGTGTCAAGATGTGATCAAAATAATTATTGATCAAATAAACATTTATGAAAAGCAACATTATAGTCAAATAGATGAAGATGCCACAACGTGAAGAGAAGTTAATGAAAATCAAATATATGCATTTCCTGGTACTCCATTCATTATAAGATTTCATAAGTTTTTGAGAATTCGAGACTACTGAAGTCACAACAGAAATTTATTCACACCAGCTACTGCTAACACAATGATAAGAAGCGACTTCGAACGACTCTTCTCTAACATTCGTCTTGCAGATAATTTAAAAATGTCTCCGAAAAACTCTTCCAATTACAATATATTGTATGAAGTGAACGATTTTCTAAATCCTTTGGAAAGAAATTTCCAAAGAAATTACTCACTTGGATCATGTATTTCGATAAACAAGTTAATGATAAAATTCAAAGGTAAATCTTCCATAAAACAGTATCAACCGTTGAAACCAACTAATGAGGAAAGGCCACCAACAGCCTTCTCGTTTTTGAGCTGAAACTCAGTTGATCATAGATAATCGAACGTGTTGATTCCGAATATCCCAATGGATTTTGCCCGCTTTCAATTTAAAGACCCATTTTTTAAAGATCTCGGTTTTTCAACCGAAAAATCATTTTCACTAAAATTTTTTGACCCCTCCAAATGAAAGAGCATTTGTTGCTTCTGTGATGTAACTGGAGACTGTTATGTAACGGTTGAATTATTTCTTGAGATCAATTCAGAAACTATATTATTTTCATGACATTAACTAAATCATATCATATTTATTTTATCATCAACATTCATTTTTGAATGTAATCTTCTTAAGATTCATTCAAAAAACCTTTCATCTGCATAAAATTCAACAAATTATATCCTATTTACTTTCTCATCAATATTCATTTTTGAGTGTAATCTTCTTGAGATCAATTCAGAAACACTCTTATTTTCATGAAATGAAATAATCTATATCCTATTTATTTTATCATTAAGATTCATTTATGAATGTAATCGTAATGAGGTCATTTCAAAAACTGTCTCAATTTCATGAAATTGAATAAATAGTATCATATTTATTTTCTGATCAACATTGATTTTTGAATGTAATCTTTCTGAAATCAATTCAAAAGCTGTCTCATTTTCATAAAATGAAATAGAAAATATCATATTTATTTTATCAAACACATTTATTCTTGAATGTAATCCTCTTGATATGTATTCCAAAAGTATCAATTTCATAAAATCGATTAAATAATATCATATTTATTTTATCATCATTCTTTGTTGAATCTAATCTTGATGAGATGAATTCAAAAACTCTCTAATTCTTATGAAATCAATAAATAATATTATATTCTGGTTAGAAGATATGCTTGTTTTTGAACTTTTAATTTTTTTTGCAGTACGGATATAAGGATCATGAAGGGGGTTAGTGGTGCTTGCAGGTGATGAAATTGTGTTCATTTCATTATTGAATAATGTTTTGATTAGAACTATTCAAATTTTATTCTTTCGAAATTTTAGATGTTGTGATGTTATTTTAAACGAATGAAGGTTAGGATCTTGGAATAGTTCATTCGCGTTTTTGTTCTTATATTTAGTGGTTTTCCGATGATGTTAATTTAGTATTGTTTTAATTGCTTTTTGACGATGTATATGAAAACATATTAGATTGGTTTATGCAATTGTGATGTCGTGGTTGTAGTGGAAATCACGACTGCATTTGTGTTTTTAGATTGATGTAAAGGGATAATGTTTTGGGATTTAAGTATTCGGTTTTGTTGCGATACGATGGGGTTACATTTGGTAACCGTTGGTGAAAATGGAAGTATAGTAGAATTATACGGTGGAATTATTGTTGTGTTTTTTCAGATGTCGTATGACTATGAAGTATAAGTGAAAGTTTAGAATTCTAATTTGTTGCGCGATTGTTATAGAAATAGTGATTGAAAATTGAAAATAGTACTGTGTAAATTGAGAAGATTCCGAATAAAATTTGGAATATGAAAGTGTTTTTTAGTAAACGAATGCTGATGATTATTAAAATCTTATGGAAATCACATATATTTACAAGAAAATAGTGAGCGTAAGTTTTAAGTTGAGATTTTCGGGCTCTCCACCCTCTTTTAGATACCCGCTTCCCTCACAGACACCTTCCATTACAGATCTCTAGACTACAAGAAGCTCTCCTTTGCAGCAGATGCGATATAAGAAATGATTGCTATGGTTGATCATCGTTTTCTTCTTCCTGAAGCGTAGCTGCAAACATATGTCTATTAATACAGAATAGTAACATTATAAAAATGTTTAGATTAATTCAGTCCTTAGCTTATATCAATATGTGAGTTGCACAGTTTATTTTATATATGTGTCAGAGTCGAGTGAGATTCAGGTCGAATATAAGTCGAAAGAAATTATTTTTTTAACCAGGATTATTTAATTGTGCTACTAAAAAAATGAATGTGTTTTGATTAATTTGCTTCATAATTATACTATAAGTGTTTTTAATCAGTTGTTATCTTGATTTGAACGATTTCGTTATAGTACCTAATTCAGGAGATGCTTTAAAAATACTTTTGCTTATTTCTTCAAAGAAGCAGTAAGATGAGATAAAATGAAAAAGTATAAAGAAGACTGCGTTTACTTTGATCGGTTTGTAGCATACTAATGAATCAAAATGATTCGATTTTAATGACAAAGGCTTCGTTTCAAATATAAAATATCACGTCTATATAGGTACATATAGTCGATCATTGGGAGTGACAAAGAGTATAGAATCTCCTATGGAACCACTGTATTGCAATTAATTTTAAAAAAATGAATACGAAAGAGGGAAGAAACTAAAAGCCGATGCGAAGAAACAATGGTATTTGTCAATATATACGATGCCGTTCAGCTATTTCAGACGTTTGTGAATATAAATGGTTTTAATTGATATTCCAAATAGTCACCACTTGAATGTAGACCCTAAAATATTATATTTAATGCATAAAATAATAGTGTCTCTTTTAAATACAATTAAATCAAATCAAAAGGCTTGATAAATATTTCTCAATTCGAATCTTATCCAATATTCGAATGGAATAACATATTGCTCTGAATTTAAACAAGTTTTTAACTAGATTCTATGTTGACATAATTAAAAATATATTTTCCTTCAACTAAAAACAAAAAACAAACGATATTGAGCATGAATTAATTTTTGTTTCGTTTCTTGGGAAATTCCGTCCTCGTTTAGCGTCGAAGAAAAACAAAATGTCTTTTGTTTTAGAAGATATTTTTTGATCGCTATAAAGCTGATGATTGCAGATTTTCTTCATCGCATTTTAATAGAATATTACTGAAACATCTGACAAGGGAACCGCCCGAAATGATTCACCATTTTTGAGCTCATATTTTGAGCATAAGTAGAGAACCCCGAAACTAGCCTAACCCTAAGAGAATTCGGGCCCGCGCGCCTTTGGGGCTGAGTTATAACCCTTTTACTAGATTTTTGTCGTAGGATAGTGGTTTACCTACAAAATTAAACTAAAGAAATTCACCCTAAAATTTTGTAAATGTAGAGATCTAAGGGCCAGTAAAATGTCCTGAAATTTTCAGACAAAATGAATGCACCCTTCTTAACATATTGAATTTTCAAAAACTGGCGGTTACTCAATAAGATAATTAGCAGAACCTCAATTTATTGTGAAGCCAATATGTTAAGAAGGATGCATTCATTCTGTCTGAAACTTCGGGGATATTCTAGTGCCGCTTAGGTCTCTTTATGGACCAAATTTCATGTTGAAATTCGTTAATTCGATTTTGTAGGTAAACCATTGTCCTACGGCAAAAGTCCCGTAAAAAGGTTATAACTCAGCCCCAGAGGGCCATGGATCCGAATCCTTGCTGGACTACGACTAGTGTCGAGGTTCCCTACTTATGCACAAAGTATGAGCTCAAAAGCGGCGGATCACTTCGGACGGTTCGCTCGTAATTCTAAAAGAGATTTACTATACATATACTATTATAGATGGGACATTCCACTATTTATTCATGCACAACACTCTTCGATATTAATTGGTTTATGAAATTCCCAAAAACAATCTAGAAACTTTTTGTACGACCTAAGTAGAATAGGTAAAAATATCAGAACATTTAGTAAAGACTTATTCTGGTATTTTTTTAAAGAGCTTTTCACGGCGTACTTTTTAAAAGACTTTAAATTTTTCATCAGTTTTTCATATAGAGATATATCCACACTAAAATATGTGCACACGTTTTGTGACAACTGGTATTTTATTTAAAACAAACTTCTCATTCTTGTAAAGTGATACAAATAAAACTATGAAAAACTGTTTAAACTTTTGATCTACATGTCGGACACGAATCACTTCCGACTAACCATGCTTGAATGCATTTACGATGAAAGAAATGAGTACAATTTGGCAAGCCATTGACCGTTTCACCTTTTAAATATGTGTCCATACAGATCTGAAATGTAAAGCAAAAAAGAGATTTTATTGGAAATACCTACATGGGGAGCGTAAAGAAAAAAACACGAGTGCCAGACACCGTTTTCTTTTATTTTGAGTGAATGTAATTTTAGTTGAAGAAACACTCTTATGAATTAATTCGGCGACACTTTGAAAAGACTCCAGCTGAATCACAGTGAAATAATTTTTTTTCTGAACAGAACGAGAAATTTTTCTAAAGAAACCGCTGGAACTTTGATGCCTTCTTAAAAGGACTATGCTCTACTGTTTATTTTTTTCAACATGAAATCAAATTTAAATATCGTGCATTATGCAGACCATTTCAATATTTTGAAAGTAGCATGAATGCATGTTTACTCTAATTATAAGGATACAGCGAAGAAAAGTACGTTCTAAAAGTATGAATTTGCTACGTAGTGAGTGAAAATCAAAAAATAGTTAGAAGGAACAACTTACAACACATGTATACGCATCGTTATTGACTTGGTGTTCATTGATAGTCCATGTTGGTATATTTCGAGTTGTTGTTGAAGATGATTTAATAGGTTCTGAAACTGATGTTGTACTGCTTGGATTAAAGTTTGCGGGTGGGTTCAAAACACCATTTCGACGCATTTCTTCAATTCTGTTCTTGCGCTCTCGTCGATGATGAACAAAGGTGCCTGTATAAATAAATCAAAGACTCGATTAAATTTCAAGTTTATGAAGTTTAGAAAAGTTAAACACTTTTCAATCGAGTAGTGTTCAATCAACCTTTGCATTCCTATTCACTTGTAGTTTCAGATTTCACCCAAAAATTGCAATTTGAATTCTTCTCTTCAAATGCAAAGAATGATATAAATGCAAAACAAATGTTAGAACTCGATTCTGCCTTAAATTCAAAAATCGTAGTTTAGGTATATTGCTTTCAAAAAAAGAAAAGCATGCGAAACTTCAAACTATCTTAATCTAAATATTCTTCCAAATTCAAGCAAAAACACACTTCTCTGACAAAGAAAATGTAAGCAATCTATTCTGCTAGTTCATTTCCTTCTTTTTTTACATTTATCTAAAAAAAAAACAGTCTAACACTAATAAACAGAAAAAAAAACAAAGGTAAATCTTACTGCAATAACTATGAAAATCTTATATTCTTTATTTTATAAGTCGGTCAAAGTCTTTATTTCCAAGATTTCTTTCTGTATACTGACCATTAAAGTTATGCCATGCCATCATGATTCCTTCATCAGTTGGTAAACCATTTGAACTAAAAACACGCACTTCAACAACAAATTGTGTCTTTTGGTCGTTTTCCATCACTTCGACGATTACGAACACTAACTCTCAGCTGTGAATCTGGTACTTCCCATTCATACATATGTTCATAAATATTACTGTCACAGTCAGAACGAAGGATGAATTTAAAAGGTCCAACGCTACTAAGCGGTTGTGTCCCACTATTTTTTCCGCGGTAATCTATAATAGATAAAAAGATCATTCGATTCAAAATTAATAAAAGCTTGATAAATTTAGTTTAGAAAGGATGATTACTATCAACTAGCAATAGTTAAAGTTCAAGTAAATTATGAAACACTCACCAGCTATTGCTTTGCCAGCTTCATATATATTATCACTTTTATGTGAAATTTCAAAGAATTTTTCTGGTGTTAAAAGTAATGATCGTTCTACACCTGATTGAATAACTTTTTTCAGCTCAATCTGAATATCACCATAAGCATGTGTAAAATTAATATGTGGAGCATGATCACCTGCACCAGCGCTCTTACATAATGTACTTCTGTGATTTCTCGAATAAGGATGATAACGGTACATCTTAGCTGTGAAGATGAACTAAAAATTGAATTTTCTAAAAGTAAAACGAAGAGTATAAATGAGAATTTGCAAAAAACTACCTTTCTTTTTTACTGTCTTTATCAGAAAAAAACCCAGAGGAAGTGAAACAGAAAGAAAGAACGTGTGAGATTGCACACCTTAAAAGAAAACATGAGTATTTTTGATCGAAAAGAAATATAAATTTCATCTTTCATTAAGTCAAAATTCTCCTGAGGGAGAAGGTAACAGTAATAGAATAATAGAGAGACTTGGATACTATAAGGATTCCGTCATTGCAAAATGGATTCATCAGACAGTTCTTTCTTACTGTAAAGTTTTAATTAAGGTGACTGATTCCACGAAGTGCAGTTAGCCACATTATTGCTTTTCAGTTGGTTAGTTGCCATGACAAATGCTTCTTCTTCTTTAAGCTGGCTGACTGTACGAAGTGCATTTAGCTACATTATTGCTTTTGATATGCTTAGTTGCCATGGTAAATTCTTCTTTAAGGATCAAGGGGAGTGAGCTTCACACGTAAACTCCAAATTTGGAGCTCACTTTCCCGTCCATATTTTATCTACAAACTTTTAATCCATGTTTTATCAAAACACTATTCAAACTTATAAAATTCTAGTTTTATGATAAAGCGCCTACTTGTTGTTATAGGATTGAGGAATCAATCAATTACAGTAAATAATTAAATACCGTCATTTTTAACAAATACTGAGCGATTTATTTAAATCGTAGTGACTGAGTGATCTTTGTAATCTCCTCTATGATTGTTTCGACCATAGTTATCAGATGACCACTATAACCGAGTTCTTCTGTTACATACAGCCTAGGACAGTCAATCCTGGTTCATATAGCAATAAACAATTATATCGGCATCGCTATACTGACAGTCTAGACCCAAGTGAATCGACTCTCGATGAATGTTACTGGTCTAATAATTGGTAAATAGCGAAAAATATTTTATTTTTTGTCCCTAACTTATAGTAGACTGCTTATTTATCTCACTTCTAATACGCGATAAATAGAAAAAAAAGAATACTCTTTTCCCTAGTTTACAGTAGAGTCATCGTTTATATAATATATACAAGATAATTTCATCGATGCATTTATATCTTATTTATTTATTTTCGTAATAATAGGTTCCTTCTGAAATTGCATTTATATTATAACCCGAATTAAAAATATCGTGCTTACACAAATGCCATATCTCATTTATAAATTTCTTAAACTCATAAAATCTGTCAATCAGGAAATTTTATTTTCCTTCCTATATGTATGGTTTAGAGAGACTTTTTTTCATCAATTTTCGAAATGATTAACGGCTGTTGCAGGAACATTTATATTCGAACTCAAATTAGGCACCTCAAACTAAAAGGTTCAATATGATCCTTTTTATTTTACCGAGTAGAAGATAAATATATTAAACACTTCATAACTTAATCAAATTTCAATATAAACTCGAGTTTTTTTGGAACTTTTCCTATGACATTGTATTGTATCTATAAACAAGAAATTATTGAAATGAAAGGAAGCACCCGAACAGGTCCTCTCTTTTGAGTGAAATTTTTCTCTGATCTTACAAGATCATACAAGAACAAAAGGTATAAACCTATATAATCTTAATATTTGAATATTTAGCATGGAAATGAGCAGATTACATTCAGATTCAATCTCAAGACTGAATTTAATGATAACAATACATGTGAGTCGTATTTAGATAGACATATATCAACTATTCGAAGATTCTTCAAAAAGTGCAACCTCTTTTCTTGTTTGTCAAACAAAACAAAATGCTTTTGTGTTTTAAGTAAATATTTATCTCTGTTACCTTTCTTTATTAATATTTGCAAGAGATAATGAGCTTAGAAAACAATCCTTCCTCAATGGCAAACACAAAATGATTAAAATGTAATGCAAAAGAGCTTGTAATGCAATACGGAGACAATAATGAAACCATTTCTTATAGTATTTTTTTTATAGGGAAAAAATTTCAATAAACGTGGCACAAATGCATACCTTTTCATAAGTTTTCGTCTGTTTTTATCGAAAACAGAAAATGTTAATACCGAATGCGTTCTTTGTTCTTTTACTACAATCATCAATAGTTACAATAGTTTCTAACAAAAGTTCTCAGAAAAAAATACTAGTTGAACAACAAATTACACAAATTCTCCCACAAAATTTGCCTGCTATTGGTAACGAAGAAGAACATTCAGAGAACATAAGAAGCATCCGCAATAGTGATGAAAGCATAAGCACTGGTATTAACAATCTCACAACGAGTAAGTATAGTAATTATTTCTGAACTCAATACAATGATATCCTAACACTTATTCTAGAGAGAATAGGCTTTCCAAAGATCATTTATTATATACGTCATTTTCAAGCTAAACATAATGTTGATCCATGATATCTTCATATTCTGGATCCAGATTTAACAGAATATGGTTTTCAACAAGATTCAAAAATAAAATTTAATGATGATCAATTGGAATTGATCATATGTTCGCCGCTCTCACGTACAATTCAAACATATTTTTCTTTATTTAATGACACTGAAAGACGTGAACGAATACGATTTAAATTAGATGCTGATTTACAGGTACGACATAAAAGGAGTTAATCAAGAGAAACGGTTGACTGTTGACCATATTTTTTGAAGTAAGATTTTAAGTTTATAATAGACTTTGTGTGGCTTTTAAGCGATCTTTCATCCGAAGCTTTGAGAGTAAGATGACAAAAGTCAATTACAAATTCGAATTTTGGTGTTTTTTATGGTTCGCTTAATACATCAGTCTTTTACGTTAGAATTCAATATGAATGTTGAAAAAATACCGAAAATTTAAAGCCTTGAATTCATCAAATTGATTCATCATCTACCAAAGAGTAACTTTTTCAGTTTTCTTTCATTTTAAAATTTCAAATAAATTTCTTATCTATCACAAAATAATTTTACAATCATTTTTCAGCAAACAATTTGGATAAACATTTAACTCTAAAAATGAAATTTTATGTAGAAACTAATATAATCTGAAAAATTGCTCCTCCTTAAAATGGTTTCAAGAACTGTTTACTCCAAACTGATTCATATAAGTATAGAGAATGAAAGTTTTGACATAATCAAATAATTTTCATAAGTATCCGATGTATGTAAGCTGAGTTATACCATTTGGAATAAAACTTGGAACAGCTTACTTGATTTTGACTTTGATAAGTTGGCGAGCATTTGATTCTCTACTACTCTGAATCGAATTTAAAAGGCGATTTTGAAAAAGTTTTCTGAAGGTTGTTTATGCATATAATTCATTGACATTCAGAACAAATTTATGTCTATAAAACTGTTTCTGAGTATGATTAGTTTGTCAATTATGGCTTTCAGTACTATAAAATAGTTGGTTTATGTAATAATATCATTGAGAAGTCGGCAGCAATCAGAAATGTTCGAAATCTTCTGTCAAAATTCGATAATAGAAAAATCGTTGAGCATTCTTTGAATCTATGCTCAAAATCTTCTGTCATTTAAGATTCAAGCAATCAATACATAATTATCAACTGAAAAGTGAAATATTCGTATCAATTCTCACAAAGCATTTCTTGCAATACACAATACACAAAAAAGATGAATGCACTGTCACATCCCGCTTCACTTTTAGACGAGAGTCTTATTTTTCAGATGTCTGTAAGCCATCAATATAATTTGTGAACTTGGCAAGCGTAATTTATAATCCTCTCTTTTCTCACTTCCAAAAAATCAATTCATTTATTTCTGTTGACTGTAATAAAGGTAGCGATACTTTATTGTTTTCGTAGATTACAATAATGTTGATCGATCATTTTCTTATTTAAATTTGATCTTTTCTAGGAAATTGGTGCAAATCTAGCTGATACTGCTCGTTCAAAAACTGCTTTGAAACAAAAATTTCCTCAATTATCATTAATTATCGATCGTGATTTAGAAGAGAATTTTAACGATAAAAATAATCCATTATACAGTGCATCATCAAGCAGAGTAAAAGAACGTGTTACTAGATTTCATCAACGTCTATTAAAACAGTATAAGGAAACACGTATTATGATTATTACACATGGTGGATGGTTAAGTATAGAATTGAATGGAAAAACGTTTGCAAACGGACAAATTGACAAACAAATTTATGAGCACGAATATGATGTAGCCAGCAAAACTTCAAACAGTTTTATTATGACAAAAACTAGCATATGTTTTCTTTTAGTCGTTCATTCGTTTTTTTCTGTAAACCTTGACAGGTAGAAAAGGTCCTGGAATTGTCATAGAGTAAACACTATTGTATCAAGCATATTTGATCAAACTGTAAAAACTGTGAGTACTCATTTGCGATTAGCAAAAGAAAAGTACCTAATTTGATTATGTTATTTCTTTGGTCCAATAAATTTGAGAATTGATCAAGATTAATACGATCCCGAGAGTGTCAAGTTATAGATCAGCCCCTTTTTTAATGATTAAAATCATTCTATCAAGCAATTCTAATAACTCGATCCGTTTTCAAATGTTACATTTATCTGAATTGTGAACCCATTTATGGCGACATAACTATTACTTTTCCATAACTCGTGAATGGTTTCAGTGTTTTATTTGAAACAACTGCAGTACTTCAAAACAACTTTTATCAACATTTCTCTTATCGGTATGAGCTGCGAACATTGCTTTATCAGCAGTATTTATTAATGTTAAATATATATAAAATGGTACGATAATATAGAAATTGGAATATTGTGCTTCAATATAATGATCGATAAACTTATAGTAAAAATCGTAATAATATCTTTTTTCAACAATCTTCTTCTTGTTAGATATATGAAATTCCTATATAGTTTTTCTACGGCTTGACAATGGCTTATTAAAAAAAGAAGAGAAATAGTCTGAAATACTTTGTTAGTTAGATCATTTCGCTACATTATATCACATGTTTACCATGTGAAGATACATTGGGATATACTTGCTTATTTCATCAGTTTATTTTAAATTTTCATAACACTTGATTTAAACTGTATTCAATGATTCTGGAATACGAAAAATAACAACAAAAGATATTTAGTGATCTTACCAAAAAGAAACAAAAGAAGATGAGGTGAATTGACTAAGATTTGAGAATTATATCTTTAGAATGTATTTTATTCTATTAGATTTATAATCAATGTATTCTTTTGTTTATATTCAATTGTCTCGTTTTGACAAAAAATATTTCATCTATTTATCTTTTAGAAAACTGATTCTGCTTACTGTTATTTAAACTATAAACATTGTTATGCTCTTGAAAACAAGTCATTTAATAAGCATTTTGGTTATATAATACCATTGAAAAATTTCCGTTAATTAATAAAATAAAAGGTTAGTGTATGTTTGGAATAAAAATTAGTATTGTGCTTTAGAGGAAAAAGAATATTTTGTTATTTTCCAGTCTGTTACCTTTTCCTTTTTTTTTTCTCTCAACCTACTAACATCTCATATATAATCAGTATTTTTCTATTTCCAACTACGTCAAAAGTAACTATGTCTATTTTTGTTAGATTAATTTTCCCATTGGCTTTATTTGACACGTAAATGATGATTAATATTGTAATTAAATATTGCCAATATTACTTCTATAAAATATTATATTGAATTCAAAATTTGTTAATGTATTTGTATTTCTTCGAATTGTTGAATAGAATTTTTTTTTTCAAAGTTTAAATATTCTATTAGAAAGAATGCTTTCAAATAAATGAAAAATCTTTTCTTTTTTTATTGTTTAAGAAAAGTGCAACACAGCAGAAAATCATGATAGAATTAACCGAAGAAATTCTTCGTTCAACATCATAATTTCCTTTCAGATAATGGAACAAAGTGTTGTCATTTGCTGAATATTTTGTCATCTATTTCATCATTAACGTCATTCATAAGGTTATCATTAGGATTCTATGATTTATTTCATTACTTTTATTTCTTCTCATTTCTATTTTTCCTTGTATCGTCATCATCATTCTTCTCTCCTTTTCTTTCTTTCTTTCTTCGTTTTTTCTAATGCGTGTATAAGTTCTATGTAACAGTCAAAGTTGTTGTCAGACAGAAGACATTGTAGATTTAAGCATGTCACGATTGTTGATGAATAACGAATAGAAATAACCATAGTAATATTAATACTTTTTGTTTTATTTCTTTATTCAATCCATTCATTTATTAGCAAATATGTAAGACGTTTAATATACTTTTATTAAAAGATAATAACTCAAACGATTTTACATATGGTACTAACCTTTTTTTGTTCTGTAAAAAACCATCAATAACTATAAATGTCTGTTGATAGCATAGAGAGAGAAAAAAGTCAGAATTGAAGATGATATAATGCAAACATGAAATGAAAGATAGATCACAGTTGTGTCGTTGATTAGGCATGTCATCTAAATCGTGTCCGTTAGTTTAGTCAATACGTGCAGATAATTTCCGCTTATGAATGCATGGTGCTATCAATAATTTTTTTTTCTTTCTGTGTCTATCATAGTTATTTTTTTATTGATGGATCACAGTCAATTGATCGATCATGTAGTAATGTGTATATATTTGGGACAAAAATCGTTATTTTTTTTCTTTTCTAAATAAGTTTCTTTGATTAAAGATCATATTGATGAAGCTTTTTTAGTTCTTATTGGCGCACAAATTCTTTTTTCGTGCTAATTAATAGCAATAAAAAAAATGTTATTACGAGCTGTTGATGTATTCGATATTTTTGTTGAACCATTTATTCATTCTGGTTTTCGTCTACCTAATCAACCATATTCATACTATTATCGATCACTTTTTTCCTTACATAATGAAACATTTTCTGTCTGGATACATTTACTTGGTACATTTGTTCTTATTGGACAAGTTATTGAACATATTTCTCAATTATCAATAAATTCTTATACATCAATTTTATATATTTATATTATTTATAATTGTATTGGTGCTTGTATTATGCTTTTATGTTCAGCTCAAGCACACTTATTTCATTCAAGAACATTAGCTGATCATTTACGTTCATTTTATCTTGATTATTTTGGTATTAATTTTTACGGTTTTACATCGGGTATTATTCTTTATAAATTTTCACATAAACAAAAATTTTCCATAAAAAATAATGTACGTGCTAATTTTAACTATACTATGCTTTTGATATAATAGAGAAAATATAGATAAATATGTTTAAGTATCTGTTTATAGAAAAAAATTCTAATTAAGAATATTATGTTCTGCTAAGATTTAATTTATTAATTAAAATAGGGATTAGTCTTATCAAAATTACTGAATTAGTAACAGTACCAGTTTTTCTTCATTATAAAATTAATTCCTATGAATGTCTTTATTCTGCAGTAGAAATAATAAGAGAATTTTGTATCGATTAACTACACAAAAATATCAAGATAATACTTAGGGCTATATCAAAAATAGTAATGCTGAAAGATGAAAATCTACAGAATAGAGTTAATCAACTTTTTATTCTAGCAAATATTTGGCTTCGGATTTATAATTATTCAGTTGTCCTTGTCGATTAAATTTTATGGAATATGATTAACGAGAGAAATATATGATGAATAGATGAAGCAATAGAGAGTGACAAAATTTACATGTAATTCATATAAATATGTCCGAATTATTCCAAATAAAAATTTAGCAAACAAAAAAAAAATTTGCATTCACTACAGTTTAATATAGGAAGTTGATTTCGAAACATTATTTTATGTCTATCTTATGATTAATTAGACAAATACTCTTGTATAAAAATAAATAAATACACAACAACGAGAAATTGTCAATTAATCATATTAAACCGATTATTGTCTAAATCTTTATATCAACAGAATAAACAAGCGATGAAAATATGCTTGATTCTAACACTTCATCTAACTAGTAAAAACTCAATTGAATAAAATAATTCTTAATCCTTTTTATGAAGCATTGTAACGAAGAAAATGAAGTTTATAACTAATAATTAGATAGTATATATTGAAAGGAAATGATCTTTAACTCTACTAGATCAAATATTTACTACAGTAAAACTTTAATTAGTTGTATTCTGTAGATTTCCATCTTTATTAGTCACTAGTTTTGATATATTCTTTATTATATATGCATAAATCTGCTAACTAATTATTATTCAAGTTAGATTATGTTTGAAAGTAAGTTAGTAAATAAAATTGTCTTTTTTTAAGAGACGAAAATATTTTTATTTGCATATGTTTCGTATAATTGACTTTCTTATATGATATTTATTTGATTTTTATTTTTATTTAGTTTATGAATGAAACAGTATACTATTTTATATTAAGTCTTCTATCATTATATTCATTATCAATTGCATGTTTTTGTAAAACATTTTATCGTCGACCATATCCATTTTCACATAAATTATTACAATGTTCTGGTGTTTTAGTTGTTTATCTTTTTCAAATTTGGCCAATATTAAAAAATCTTTTATTTACATTTATTTTATATAATGATAATAATACTTATTATAAAGATTTAACAGAATCTGAACAAAAAGCTCTTTTTTGGCATTTAATACAATTTATTTCATTTGTATTCAGTGGTCTAATTTTTATTGGAAAAATTCCTGAACGTTTTTGTCCTGGTTTATTTGATTTATTTGGTCAATCACATCATGCTTTTCATTTTACTATTTTTCTAATGGCTTATAGTCAAGCAAATGCTGTATTTGAAGATATACTTTCTTTATCTAAGAATAATATTGAATATAATTTGATAAAAGATATTTTATATACTCTTGTTATTCTTATTTCACAATTGATCACAATTAGTTTATGGTTTCGAATAAGTCGTCCAACTATTGAACGACGATACAAAATAGAATTCAAAGAAAAATAATTCTAAAGAAATTAAAGTATTATTTTTAATTGACTTATGTTATCTTTTTGCTTTTTGTTTAAAATAAAATAGTATGCTGTATACATTGAAACTATAAGGTTCCATTTAGAAATTAGATTCAAACATTGTATTCTTTCGAGAGTGAATTTTTATAAGCTATGTTTACATATAATCATAGACAGTGCTTGTTGTTTAACTAATAACGAAAATATTATGATTTGAAGTTTTTGAAAATCTGATCTTGATTGTATGATTTGTAAAAAGTGCCTATAGATTACTATCGTTTTAAACAATATTATACACATCAGATTAAAAAATGAAAAGTTCACTAAATATCTTGAGTTGTTGAATATAATGAAGATTCTTTGTGCAAAAGAATAGCTGAGAAAAAGTAAAAAAAAAAGACTTCTTCTCAAATTGATATTGTTCGAAACTAGTCAATTCAGTTTGATAATGATCGTGTTTTAATTAGATACACTTATTAAGGATAGATTATTTGTTGATCAATCATCTTATTGTACTCACATTGGTACAATATTTTTTTGTTTGTTTATTAATTAATGGTGCTCATCTAGACGAGTCTATCGCAATATTCTTCACTATGAAGAGTGCATTATTCCTCTTATATAATGTTTATCAAATATCGAATATTTGATATTATTATTAGCTATGAATATGGACAAAATTGGATCAGATTATTTTATTGATGAATTGAAGCGTCTTGTATAGAAGTTGGTACAATTTGTCAAAGTTGTGTAGAACAACAAAGGGTTTATTGATTGTGCACTTGAACATTCCAGCAATGGTTATACAATTAGTTCTATATATAGTCACTTTCATTTCTTTTTCAAATAACTGAAATACTATGGTAAAAAATTTCAGAAAAAACTTTTTATTGAAAAAGAATAATAAAACATATCAGGATAATAATCTAAACTAAATAAAATTAAATATCGATAGAAAACTATTAACAAATACTATTTTGATACATGTCTTGTATATTTTTACAAAACAAGAAAATCAACGTTTTGATAAATTATTATTCTTCTAATGTTTTTATGCACTGTATATATTGCATTTTGATCTATTTGGTGCTACTGACCCACTTATCAGGCGCTGTGAAAGTGGATGAAAGTGTATCAGTTTAAGTAGTAATTACGTTTTCGTCGATCAAATATTTTGTCTCAAATAAATTTTTGAAAAGCCGATCATATTAAGAAATTTATTTTTCTTAGAAACAGTATATTATTTCATGCTTATTTAACAACAGTATGTAAGAAATTGCAACAAATAAGCTAATGAAACAAACAAATTACACCAAGTAAATCACAGAGCGTAATTTCTTTTTTCTTGTACTGATTGCAGATATTTTTGAAATATTCTTGAATTAAAGGTAAATGAATAAATATGTTCCGTTACCTGCAATATATATGTGTATGCATGCGACAACCGCGTCATTCTTTTGCATCTCAATCGAACAAATTATGAACAATTGAAATAATCGTCTAAACATCTCATAATATCAATAGAAAAAAAAAGGAACAACGTAATTATCTCTTGTCGATAAAATGTTTTTCGACAAATAACATAGAATTGGTTTTTAAGTTAAAATTGATTTATAAACTTATCGTTATGTCTTCGTCGCCATGTAATTAAAATAAAACGTTTAACGATTCATGTTTACTATTATATTTCCTGATATCTCTCATCTTGTTGATAACAAATTGATGATTCATTACAAATCGACAGTATCACAAACAATATTAAAATCAAGTATGATATTCCATTTTCTACTGTGATTCACAACTTTTCTAAACCAACGAATATAGAGATATTAAAACAATGTCTGTATATAATTCCTCATCTTTAAACGCAGTTCTATCCAGCATATATACAATTGCTATATAAAATGGATGATGCAATCAAATCAGATTTTACGAAAAGTATTTTAATTATTCTCAATCGTAAACTTGATTAACAAAAACCTATTTTGTAGATAATGGGTCTAATTTACTGCTATCTATTGATTGAGGCCTTTTTTTCACTCAATTCTGACTATGGATCTTTAATTTTCACCTTCTTTGGTATATGTTTATTTTATTTCTATTAATATCGAAAACTAAGTTATTTTGAAAAGAGATCTAGAAAACGTGCCAGAAACTCGAGATGGTACGTTCTAGTCAGAATAAAATTGAGAATCGTTTGATAAAAAAGTCATGTAATAAAATCCATTGCATAATATCTATATTCAAATACATCAGTAACATGTCAAATCTACTGCCAAAAACATGTATCATTACTTTTTGATATCTTGTCAAAACCACCTGCCGTTTTTGTTAAGTGCATGTATAGTCTGGTCTAAATGAGAATGTGACGATGAGGATATAGAAAAAAATTTTCTAAGAGTTAGTAAGATATATATATATGCTATTTTGTAAAAGTCGGGACTTAAATTTATTGTGTATAATGATTGTTCAATTCATATATATCAATTTATGTATACGATTAAAAAAGAAAGCAAATACAAAACATATTTAAATAAAATTAGGAATAAAATAACGTGGTTATTATTCGAATAAAAAGCTTTCTATATTTCAAACAAAAGAAAACTGAAAGGATATTATTTTTATGAAATTATAATGTCCACAATTGATTGAAAAACATGTCAAAAAGAATAATTGTTGAATGAAAAAATATTTTCTGGATACATCATTGTATCTTTCAAACTATTATTGAATGTAATTGAAAGTAATTCAATTTTACTGTAATCTTTGTTATTGTAGTCATACATCATAAATATGAGCTATATTATTCAATATGGATGTAATAATAAATGTCATATTTGCATATTCGTCATCACCATTATATCGAGAACATGTTTGACTTTAACATTTAATGATTCAATTTGATGTTGGAGCTTTGAAATTAAGATAAGCAACAAATACAACATCTTGTCAAATACGACTTAAAACAACCGAATGGATTAAGTACGAGTGACCGAACAATTTATCGCACGGACAATTGGTTGCCAGTCAATGCGTCGTAATAATACATATGATTCAATTATAGATGATGATTATTTTTTCATAAATGAATTGACCTATTAACTTATGTTTGAAACACAATTCAATGAGTATAAAAATTGTAGAGAATATTTCTCATGACTAATTGTATCATCATAAGAAATTTTGTCTTAATAAAAAAAATCGAATCCATTTTTTACTTCATGATTAATATCGATGAGATGAAAAAACTTTAGATTTCAAAAATCATCAAATGTAGTCCTACCATTATATAAATCAAGCTGATAATCTTTAAACTAACAGAATTTATGAATAAATCTCTTTTACAATTATTCATACTCATTAATTGTGTGGTTCAGACATAAGGTAATAGGTCAATTTGTTTATAAAAAAATAATCATAAACTATACTTGAATTATGTATTATTCCGATGAATTGTCCTAACGCGTAAGTACGTACGAAAAAACAACAATACGACAAAAATCAAAAATTTTAATTTGGTTTCATAATAAATAAATAAATAATTCGACTTTATTCTTTTTGTTCTTTAATCCAACATGATTTAAAATAATTTGATCTAACATCAATTTCTCCACGTTCAAGTGGATCTTTTTCATAAATATCTTTATAACATGAATATGATATACATTGTCGTACACAATTAATCATATAAATTTCAGCTAATTCTTTTTGTTGTTGTTGATATGATGTATCAATTTTTAATGATATTGTTGGTAGATATTTTTGACATAATTCTTTTTGTTCACATTGTCTAGTTGACCGACGAAATGTTTCATCAAATTGTCGACGGCGTGTAAAAGACATTGAAGAACTTTTTTTATTATTCATTGTTGAAAATGTTAAATTAATGAATAAAATAATTAATAATAAAAAAACAACTCGAATAATCATCTAAACAGATTAAAATCAAAGAAAATACGAATACGCAAATATATTTTTAGAATTTTTTTCTTTTTAAAAAGACAAAAAAAAAAGAAAAGAAAAGAAAAGAAAAGAAAAGAAAAAAAAAATGAGAAGAAAAAAAGACATGCAAATCTTGATGCTTGTTTTATTTTTTTTTGTTTAGGTTTTAAGAAAGAAAATAAACGAACGATTGACAACGAAAGGAGAAAAAAAGCACGGAGAGAAAGAAAATGTTGCTTTCATTTTTTGCTCCAATATAGATAGAGAATATTTATATATAGATTTAATATTGTTCGTTGCTTTTTTTTTTTTAAACAGCTAAATTAATAAATGAATTATATTGTGCAACATTTCGTTTAAGAATATCCGATATAGGACCAAGTACACGTTCAAATCGGCCACGATCCATTTTAACACATTTTAATGGACCTTTTGCTTTAACTGTAGCAGCACGTGGTCGATCAAATAATAATGCTATTTCACCAAAGTAATCTGATGGACCTAATTTTGATACTTCAACAGCTGCTTCATCATCAGATGGTTTTTGATAAACAATAGCAGTACCTAAAAAATGAAAAATTATTTATTTTTATTTAATTGAAAAAAAAAATGAATTAATTAGATTTGTGAAGTGTTTTTTTTATTTTATTACCTTCAACTATAATGAAGAAGTCATTTCCTTTTTCACCTTGAACAACAATATTATCACCATCACTAAATTGTACAGTTTCAAGTGCATCAGCAACAGTTAAACGTTCCCATTGATCAAGTTCTTGAAGGATTTTAACTTTTGATAAAAATTCTTCATACATTTTACGTTTTTTAATTGTTGAACCCATTAAAATACGTCGATAAGTCTACAGATAAAAGAAAAGAAATATAATAAAAATTTTTTAAATATAAAAAAAAAATTTCTACTTTTCGATCAATAGCCCATAGTTTACATTCTGCTTTAGCCTTAATTGTTGCTGCACGTGGTGTACCATAAATAAGTGCTAATTCACCAAAACTTCCTCCATCTGATATAGCTGTAACACATTTATTATTAACATAAACTTCAACTTCACCTTGATCAATAATATAAAAGAAATCTCCTTCTTCACCTTGTTGAATTATTGTTTCTCCAGCTTTATAATTAAATGGTTGCATTGCATCAAATATATCCGATTTTTCACTATCGTCCAAATGTGAAAATAATAAATTCGATTGTATAGCTTTACTTAATGCTTGCATTGTTGCATAATCTTTTGGTATAACAGTTTTAACATATGATGTTGCATCTTCTTCTTTATATGGTTCAGCTGATACTGCACCACGACGTTCACGTGTTTTAACATTAGCACTTGTTGTTGGTTGATTTTGATGACTAGTAAGACTACCACCAGCTGGATCATGTAAATCACCAAGATCATCATTTTCACCGGCAACACTACCATTTGTTGATTGTTGTTTACTTGTTTGTTCAACAGGTGATGCTGTTTGTTGTTGACGCATATTACTTTTTTTTGTTGATGATGTTGGTGTATGACTATCAAGTTTATCAAAATAATTAGAAAGAAATTGTATTGGATCTGATGGCTTTTTTAAACATAATTGAACAATACAATCACGTAATAAATTTTGTATATCATGTTTAGCTATATATGCTTCACAATCGCGTACGGTCTGTTCGGACGACGATGTATTGTCGACCATGATTATTTATTTCTTTAGATGTGATGATCGATGGAAGCCTGAAATATATATACATATCGATAGTAAGAAGAAAACTAACAGTAAAAGAGAAAACGCAATTGAATTGTAGTATGCCGAACGATAGTGGCAACCGTCGACATAGAACAGAACATAATAAAAAAAAATGCTCTCTTCTCGACAGTGTGTGTGTGTGTGTATGTGTGTGTGTGTGAGAGAGAGAGAAACAGAATCAACCAAGGTCGAACAAGAGAAAAAGAGCGCAAAAAACGAGTCATATCCGCTACTATTGCAACTGCTACTGTTACTGGTGCTTCAAGCGATGTGCCTCAGTAATAAAAGACACGGGAATATATGAGGAATATAGAGATATAGAAAATTTTCAAGCTCCTACTCCTACTCCTACTCTCTTCTCTTATTCTCGTTTTGTTGTTATTGATGATGATAATGATCGTATTGCCGTTTGCATTGCCATGAGTCTCATAGATGAAAAGAAAATTTCATATAAGCGTGACGAACAAGAGAATGATAAAATAATAAATAATTTTTATAGATACAAATCAATATGAGTGACAAAAGACAATAAATCGATTTAAAAAAAAGAAAAGAAAAGAAAATGAAAACAAAAGTACGAACGGATGTTGGTTTTAAGTTTTACTTAGTTTATGACTGAATTGCAGGTAGACTTTTTTTGTTCTCTCTTAATCGATATAAGTGCCATTCTTTTTTTTTCAACCTCTTTTCATCCATTAGTTACTTTTTTTTTCCTTCTCTTTCTGAATTTCGTTGTAGGAAAATAAGAATTATGGTTTTATTAACATATGTGACATTTACAGAATAACAAATATCTATGTTAAATAAACAATCCAAATATCCCATAAGATGTTTAATAAATTTCTATATTTTTAGTATTGGAAAAACTCGTTTTTTTGTTATGTTATTATACAAATATAAAAATGTCTATAAGTTTGAATTAATTTTCTTGATTAAAAAAAAATTATTTTTTATACATATTTAAAACATACCTTGTTATCGTATTATATTTTTTATTTCTCTTCAACAGCTGACTCCTCTTATAAACTAAAACAAAATACGCAAAACATACTAAAAAGAAAATATAACAACAACTGTTGTAAAATAAAAAAACAAAAGAAGAATTCTTTTGAAATCTTCCTTCTTAGATCAAATAAAAAACGAAAAAAAAAAACTAAAAAGAATGTTGATTGAATTATTTTATCCCTATCAAATATATACAGATTGCTCTTATATCATCTTAATGTATATTTAACATACGTCGCATACTTAGCGAGGCATGACTAGAAAAAAATGAGTATGTAATCTTTTTTTTTCATCTTACTCTTTACCTGTAGAGATACATATCACGTTCGACTTAATGTATTACTTATCGTGATTGGATTTTTTCTTTTCTTTTTTTTTTTTTTCTTCTTCTTTTCTTATAATAACAAAAAGTAAAAAAAAACCGTGCTTATGATCAAAGTGACAGAAGATGCTTAATGCTTCCGGACTTTCTGTCAATGATGAAAGCAAGAATTAAAAAAAACTTAATCAACATTTTTTTTTTTATCATATATTACTTACAACATGATGATTTAGAATTGAAATGATGGTTAGTTGAATGTAGAAAAGAACCGCAAGTCTTATTTGTTACCGCCTTATATATGTGTCTTGTGTACGTGAATAGAAGAAAAATCACTCACGTCATACATATAATGAAGAAGCGCCGAAAGAAAAAAAAAAAAAAAAGAGAAAACTAAGAAGCAGAAGCAGAAGAATATTATTATAGTGAATGAAAGTCTCTTGATAGACATAAGCATGCATGACTGTTAGCAATTAAGTTTTTTTTTCTTCGCTACATTGTCAGTTTTTTTTAACGATCTCGTTCTTTCGCTTGATCGTTTACTCGTTTATATTCTCGTTTCTACATTGAGACGAAAATAAAATTATTTTTACATATACATAACAACGATAGTCAAAATGACAACAAAAAGAAAAAGATCTTTTTCTGTCTATCCTTCTTTTTTTCTGACATGTCTATTTTCCTTTCATATATCTTATCATTTACAATCAGTAATAATCTGCAAGTAACAGCATAAAATAACAACAACAACAACAACACCACCAAATAGATATATATTGAGTAGATTGTTTTTTCTTTTCTTAATACAAAATTGAGACAAGAAAATTGTACACAGTTTTAAAGATAAAAAAAGACAATCAAATAATTCTAGAGTTCGTTATTTGAATATAAATATAACTATCTAATCTGATTCTATCTGAATGAACATTTCATGCTTTATTATTATACACATCATGCATTGCATTCCTTACTAAATATTCGCATGATAGAGCAAACTCGGTTTCCTCCTCTTTTCTTTAATATAGTTCGTCTCATTTCTATTCATATATATATATTCTTAATATAACAAGCATCATTTAGAAACTCGTTAAATTATTACTCTACATATATGATTAGACCATATATTATAGCATATTTTCCACTTTAATGAAAATAATACTTAATAAAGAAAATTTTTTTTTCTTACCGAAAGGAACAAGATCGATCACACGTCGAAATTATCTAAAAATATTAAAAAACAACAATGAATTATTGAGTTAAATTAATAATAATTAAGAAAACAAGCATTTATTTTTCTTATTTGTAATAATAATGATAGCCTAAATCTTCGTTTGTTAATTGACAAATAGGAAAGAAATAAAGGCTATTACTAACAATAACAAGTATTCGTTGGATGCTGTATCCATTTACTTATTCTTTGTATTCTATTTTTTTTTTTTTTCTTTAGCTTAACAAAACTCGTCTTCATTCATCGTTCTACTAGTTGTGTTAGTTCTACTTGTTTCTTGAAAGACGAAGACCAAGGAAACAAGAGAATCTATTAGCGTCAATCAGAAAAAAATCTAGAGAAAAGAAAAAAGAAAAGAAAAGAAAAGGGCTTTTTCCTCAATCTTTTATTCCTATGTGGTTTTTCTTTTCTTTTCTTTTCTTTTCTTTTTATTCTAGAGACAAAAAAAAAAAAATATGCTTTCATGCGCATAGGTTAGTAACATCTACTCACACAGACATGTGAAAGTGCAACTAAAGAATATATCTATGATAGACATTAAAGCAAAATCAAAAGAGATAGATGAATCAAAATAGAATAAAGAAAATCTTTTATTATCTGACAAATCATCTATGATGTTTTATATAACAATTTTTTTTAGAATTTGAAATACAACAACAACAAAAAAAAAAAAAGAATTTTTTCTATTATTTAATAGATATAGAAAACTAAAACATATTTTTGAAATGTCAAACAATACAAAAACACCAAACTTCATTTTCCGATCGAAAAAATTTTGTCTATTCATAAAAGACAATAAACAATTATCCTTGAAGTCCTAGAAGAAAAACAACGATAATAAAACCTTGGCTCAATCAATATAAAACACTTGTGTTATTTTTCTACTCAAATATTTTGTTTTTGATCTCTATTAACTTTCTTAAAATATAAGATAAGCATATTATTATCAATTGATAGTATAACAATAAATGAAATAACCATTAAATGATACAAAACAAAAATAACCTTCATTTAGTATCAGATCAAGATTAGTATCTATATCTAAAAAAAAAAAAAAAGAAGAAATAAATCATTTATTTTATTAATCCAATATCCAAACGGATTAAATATTACCTATAAGGGAAAAAATATATATTTCGTACTTTAATGATAGAAATACTCAATATTGTACATTAACTATTTGATAAACAGAAAAAAAGTACGGTCATTCTGACATAGTTATATCTTACTTAGCAGAAAATAGCCAGAAAAAAAAGAAGAATATGGTATATAGAGTTAATTGTTATGTCAAATACTTTAGAGAAAAAAAAAGAGATAATCATGCTGAGTCAAACAAATGAATGGTAATGTCATTTTGAAACAATAGATTCACTTATTTTCTAAGCATCGCATTAATATAAGTTGTTTTCTACTCATATATCCCACAATAGACATTTTAGTTTCGAAACTAATTTCACATAAATATATCTCCTATGTTATATAATGGGTAGTCTATAAAAGATTTTTATATACTTTTTTTTGAAGAGTAATACCGGAACCTAAAGGTTCTATTTTAATCTTATTCAATAGAGAAATAAAATTATTCTATAAAATAGTTAAAATAAAAGCTAAATAATCTCAAATATAACAATTTCATTTATTATTTCCTTTCACACATCGAACTAGATCATATCTCATTTATTTTAATATTATCGATAGTAATTATAAAAAGTTTCCTTTGGGAAATTTTTTTCATCCAAAATAAAAAATATGCAATCATGAATAATTATTCTCAATGAATAGAAGAAAGAAAGAAAGAAAGAAAAATTATTGTTTTTTTTTTTTTGGTTTTTCTTTTAATAACAAAAACAAAAGTTATAACAAAACAATAAACAACATCACTGAGCACTGTTGTTATTAGTTGTAGTTAATTCAAGAAATTGTCTTAATACATCGATTAAAGCACGAGGTAACATTTCTAAATTTTGTATAACCAAATAATATGGAAATGGAAAACTATCCAAATATGAACGAAATTCAACCTAAAAAGAAAAAAGAAAAAAGAAAATCTTATTTATATAATTCTATTTTTTTATTTTTGTTTTATTTTTACTTTATCATTAATAAATATAGCTTCATTTATTTGAAAGATTGATGTCGATTTTTCATGATTTATATTATCAAGAATAATAAAAACAACAAATATATTTTGTGATATTGCATGACGTACACTTTTTAATAAACGATCTTTACCCGATACAGTTAAACCACGACCATCAGATAAAATTATTAATAATTGAGATAATAAATTTGATATTTGTAATTTTTCTTTACTAAATGTATAAGTTACTGATTCCATAAGCTAAAAAAAACAAAAAAGAATAAATATAAAAATAAAAAATTGTTTTTTTTTTTACATCAGCTAAAAGTGTTTTAGTTTGATCAAATTTTAATTGTTTAAGTATTTGAATACCATTTTCATGATTAAATGTTTGATTTAATGGTTGTAATGTTCTAATATATTGTCCAAATGAAACAATACCAAATTGTCCAATATCTAATAAATTTAATGTTTGTCCAAGTAATATTAATGATTCTAAAGCTAAACGTTTAACTTGTAAATTATCCATTGATTGACTATCATCAATAGCTAATATTAATTGATATTGTCTTTTAGATGGTTTTAAACGTCTTAACCATATTTTATCTTTACGAAAATCTGATGCAATATATGATATAATACGTTTCATATTTAAACGTTTTCCTGTTCTATAATCTCCAGAATATTTTGTTCGTTGTGTTGGTTCAAGTAATAGACGAAGTTGTTCACATAATTCAAAAACATATGGTTGTGTTAAATATTCTAATTGGGAATAAAGTTGTTGAGCATCAGTATCATTTAAATCATTTAAATTTTCATTTATATTTGTATACCATTCTTCTAATTGATATTCAATTTGTTCAGTTAAATTATTTGTTAATGGTTTAACATAAGATTGATAATCATATTGATGTTCAACTGTTGTTGTTGGTATATATGATTTATTCATTGAAATATTTTCATCTATTTCAGTTAATGATGATGGTGGTTGTTGTTGTTGTTGTTGTATTGATGAAGATTTTTGTTTATTTATTGGTTCTTTTTGTAAAGTTGAAGATGATGATATAGGTTCTTGTTGTTGTTGTTGTTCATTATCAATAATCATTGGTTCAGGTTCTATTGGTTGAATATGTTCATCTTGTTCAGTAAGATTTTTTGCTTGTTCTTCAGTTGCTGAATCAAGAATTTGTTTTTGTTGTTGAAAATCTTTAGGAATATTTTTTGCATGTGCATATATTTGTGTTTGTTGTTGATCATTTTCTAATGTAGGTAAATCATCCATTAAATTATCTTGTTCAGTTTGTTCAATATCAAATGCTGCTTTTATATTTTTATCAATAGATGAAAGTATTTCACTTAATGTTCTTTGTTCATTTGATTGATTTGTTATGTTATCATTAATATTATCAGATTTAATATCATCATTATTTAATTGTTGTGTTAATTGATTTTGTTGATTAGATGATATTTGTTGTGTTTGAGAGGTTTTTTTTGTTGATGATGATGATTCACCAATATTTTCTTGTTGATCATTTAATTTTTCATTTTCAAATGTTTCTGAATTTGAAAATTTTTGTTGAAGATTATTTTGTTGATTTGATATATCATTATTTATTGATTTATCTTGTGTTAATGCTGATTGTTCAAGTTGTTCTTGTTCTTGATCAGGAAGATTATCTGGTATTGAATTTTTTATTTTATCAGATATATCAGTTTTATCTTCTTCAATATCTTCTTGTTGTTCTTCATCATTATCATTTGTATTATCATCAATATTTTCTTCATTTGGTAATTCAATATTATCATCATGTTCAGAAAGATTTTCTTCTTTTTCATCATTTCCATCTAAATTCATATTTTCCGGAAGTTCTAGCGGTTGTTCTTCAGAATTAAGATCATTATTTGTTGTATCCGGTGGTTGTTCTTCTTCATTATTATTATTATTTATTTCAGGATTTTCTTCAAGTAAGTCTTCAGTTATATCTAATTGATCATCTTTAGCTGAAAGACCATCTTGTTGACGTTTATCTTTACCAGTTGATTTATCTGTTTCATTTAATTTCTAGACAAATAAAATAATAAAAACAACAAAAATTTTTATTTTAAATTTTATTAAATATTTACAGGTTGATCTTTTTCTTCTTTTTCTTCTTCTTCTTTTTCTTCATCACCCCATTTATTTTCATCAAATATTTCACCTTGATCATCTTCATTAACATCACCCATTTGATCATCAATATTATCATCATTTGATTCACTTTCATTATCATTATCTTCTTCATCTTCATTTTCACTAAAATATTCAAATAAATAAATAAATAAAATAAAATAATTTGAAATTAATTTTACCCTTTTGATGGATCTTCCATAGGTGCCTCAAAATCAAATGAAACTTCCATACCATTTGCTTCATCATCAACAGATTGTTGTTCATCATCATTTTTATCTTTATCTTCTTGTTCTTGTCCAGGCATTTTAGCTTCATCTAATTGATCTTCTGTTTCAATTTGATCTGATACATCTTTTGCATCTTTTTCTATTTGACCATCACCCATTCCTGATGGTCCACCTTCAGTTTTTTGTTCTTGATTATCTTTATCTTGTTCATTTTCGTCTGGTGGCATTTGAAAACCATCACGTAATAAATTTTGAAATGTATTACTTAATGATAAATATATATTTATTGTACAACGATGATAATATGTAAAACGATATAATAATTGTTCAATTAATAAATGTATTTGATTATAAAATATTATTGATTTAGATGTTATTGATTTAGGAATTAATTTTATTAAATAAGGAAGATCTAATTGAGTTATATGATTATTAAAATAATTATATAAATGAACAAGCCACATGGATGATGAAGAATCATTTGATTGACCAATTGAAGATAGATTATTTAAAGCTGTTATTAAACGTTTTGAATAACGTCGTAATGGTTTTAAATTAACAGATGGAATTGATTCTAAAGAAAAATAAATAGAATATCATTTTCAGTACTTCATGTAGTTTTTTTTTGTAAAGAAAAGACGAAGATAAATTTACTTAACTATCTAGTAGTTAAGTACTACATTGAAATTGATTCTCCCCATGTTGTCAATAAGGGTGGCGAAACACCACCATAGCACAAAATCACGATCGCACTGTGACTCCTTTTAGCGCGCGTTATGACCGTGTTAATAGGATTTACGGAAGATAGCATCGTAATCACGCACTATATTGGAGATAACGAATTTTATCCATTAAGATGCTAAGATCATAGCGGTGATATTTCGCACTATTGCGACGTTAGGAATGCTGTCGTCATACTGCCTAATGGTGACGGTAAATGCCGTTATAGCGTCGTTATCGTAAAAAAGAAGGATGACATGGGTCATAACAAACGCTTGAACTATTATCCAGAGAAAAAGCATCAAAGAGTTTAAAAAGAAATTCTTATAATACAAATTGGCTTTTCTTACATTGGTGAAGTAAGTATCAGATTCGGCTTTTTTTCAGCGAATATTTCCTTATTAATTTATGCCTAAATATTTCATCATTCTCAACGAGTTCTATCCAATAGTATAATCAGATTTTCCGTAGTCCAAAGTATGATCTTGAAAATCTCGAAATTCTGTCAGAATATACGAGTAAAAGTAATAATGTAAAATTTGCAAACCTTTTTCTTGTTTAAGAATATTAATTTGAGAAAATTCTTGATAAATTTCAATGAAATTCTTTGCTAATTGTCCAATAAATTGATCATTTGGAAAATTAATTTCATCAATAAATAATTTTTCAATAATATTTTGAACTTGTTCTTTAATTAAACAAATATCATAATGTAAATCATAAATATCTTTTATTAATGAATGATAATCAATAATTTCATCATAAAAAATATTTATTTTTTCCATTAAAATATATAATTTTTCTAAAAATTTTTCTAATAAATTTTTAAAATCATTTGAATTTAATAAATTAATATAATTTGGTAATATATCAATAATTGGAATATTTTCATTATTAGAATTCGATAATATTGAACGTATAATTAATAAAAATGAATTTGAACGTTCAATTAAAGATATTATTAAATAATATAATTTATCAATAGAATTAATATTATTAAATGTATATTGAAAATTTTGTTTTGAATAAATTGAAAATAATTTTGAAAAATTTTTATATTGTTCAATAAATGTATGTAAAAGAATTTTTTGTTGATATATAACTTGTATTAAATGTTCACTAAAACCATGTATACGTTGATAAATAATTGGATCAATTTTATTTATTTTTAATAAGAAATATAATTGTTTATGTTGATAAAGTACTTGATAATAATCAAAATTTGTTTGTGAAAAAAATTCCGAAAATTTTTCTAATATATTTAAACGATTATCAATAATTAATTTTTTTTGTTTTTTTGTTTGAATAAAAGCATAAATATTTTTTAAATTTATATGATAATATTTTAAATCAATAGATGATATTAAATATGAATTATATGTATTTATATTTAATAAACCTTTTCTATATGATAAACCAATTGATGTTAATTTTTTAAATAATTGTGTTATTAATTGACGTTTTTCTGTATATAATTGTTTGATTTCTTTTTTATCATTTGTTTGAATTTTCATTGAATTTATATTTAATGATAAATTATTTATTGAATTTGTATCATATTTAATTGAATTAATTAATAAATAATTAATAAATTTTTTATTTATTTTTAATTTAATTAAATGAAAAAAATCATCATTTTTTGTTATTAAATTATAATTATATTTAATATGATATAATAAAAAAATTTTTTCTATTGATTGATATACTATATGTTTATATTTTTTAATTAATTTAAATAAAAAATGATGTGATTTATGAATTGATTGTTTTAATGAATAATAATTTGTATCTTTCCATTGTTGAATTTTAAAAAAATTTTTTATTTCATTTTCAATTGGTTTTTTTAATGAAGTTTTATTTAATTGAATAAATTCATTAAATTGTTCATAATATTTTATTATAGAATTTAATATAATATTATTTTTATTTGAAAAATATTTTGTTAATATTTGACATATTTCTAAACGTATATGAAAATCTCCAATAGTTGATTTTTGAAAAAATTCATGAAGAATTTTTTCAAAATCAATTAAATTATTCTTATCATTATTCATTATACTAAATAAATGTAACCACCATGTTTTTATTGTTAATTGACGTTGATTATAATCAATCATTAATAATGATTGTTCATAACAATTATATTCATATTTACGATATTGAATAATAATTGTTGTTAAAAAATTTAATTCATTATCATATGTTGTTTGAAGACTTTTTGATGCATATGTTTGTTGCCAATAATTTATTTTATCAAATAATATATCAAAACCATATAAATATTTAATTAATGAATTTTTTATTGAAAATGATTTAATTCGTTGTATAACAAGAAGTATTTCATTTAATGTTGGATGATTTTCATGTGTTATTAATAGGATATTTGTACGTTGTTCAATTAAATTTATTGTTGATAAACATTCAATTATCATTGAGATTTTTGAATCTTGATATATATCAAATGGTTTATTTAAATTTAATATATAATTTGATAAATTTTCTTTTGAATTTATTGATAAACGTATCATATGTGTTATTAAACGATTATCTTCACCATATTCATATATACTATTAAAAAATGGAATAATTAAATTATTTAATGATATTTTATTATTATTTATTATTGAAGAAAAATATTCATAAAGAAGATTATATGGTAGAATGGATGTTTGAGAAGATTTTTCTTCAATTGATTTTATTTCTTCAGTTTCTTTTTCTGATGGAAGAAAATCAAGAAAATGTGAATCAAATGATGGAAATAAACGTTGATATTCATATTCATCTTCGACACTTTCAACTTCACTTGTTTCATGACGATAAATACTTGATGATAAACGTTTTTCTTCATCTAATTGACGTTGTTCATTTGACCATAGATAATGTACTGTTTCAATATATGTATGTAAGAATTTATTAAAATCTTCAGTTCGATTATGAGTTATATGAATATAAACAACAAGATATTCAATAATCAATATGAAAAATCTAAATATAAACAAATATTAAATAAAACTTCTTGTAGTGAACACCTTCGTTTAATGGACAGTTTTTCATTATTCCACGGAATGATTTTTATTCGAATTGAATCTCTCTATTGTAGACATTTGAAAAATCCAAAGGATATTCACTATAGATCGTTTAAATTCTGATAAAAACATTCTCTAGTTTTAGAAAAATATACAATGACAGTATGTCGAAAATTCAAGCAAAAATATTGAGGTGCCAAACACATTGTTTTATTATTACGAATTTTAATTATTGTTTTATTTAAAGGTCAGCCTGTTTTTTTATGTAAAACAAATTGTTTTGATACAGAAATTCCTTATGAATATTTTTAGACAAAAAGATTAAATAAACACAGTTGTAACGACCATATTCTGATAGATAGACCGATTTACATAGATTAGTATTATGAGTGCATATCTTCCCTATTATATACACAAAAATACGATAAATTATAAAGACAAAAACAGTCGTTTACTGTCATCATATGTCAAAACAACATACGATCGTAGCACTCTGTCATTATAATTGTCAAAATATGCATGTTGACAAAGATAAGCAAGCTGTCTAATTTTACCTTGAAATTTCGTATATCTATGACTTTTGATGGGAAAGGTGATGAAATGGCTTAGTATTCTTTGACTTCTTGGAAATGCCTACAAAATTGTTTTTGGTAGATAGAGTAGGATTTACACTGAATCAGAAGGCAAGCTCTACTAAAATTTGCCTTCTACAGTAGCACACCAAATCGTAATCGGGTATTATTTTTAAAACTAACGAGGAAAGCTTCGGATATGTTCAAAGAGTTTAACAACCCTCTTTCGACCATGAACAGACCTCAAAAAGATAACGGCTCTTATTGTTTCTATCTCGAGTTACAGGAATTTTACTGGAATGTTGATATTGTTTTGACATTGAAAAAAATTCTTTAAATATTTCTTACTGTCTAAAACGTTCTGTTGACATATTTTGTTGAACAAATGTTCGTTTTTGAAATAAATCTTGTGCAATATGAAATAAATTCATATGATTTAATCCAAATGGAAATTGACAATAAAGAAAAAATTTTTCATTATTAATTAAATTTGTTTGAAAATAATAATCAAATGCTAAAACAATTTGAAAAATTTCTTTCATTAATGGTATTGTTATATCACGATAGATATAAAATTTTTCTGATAATATAAAATTTCGATAAAATTCAACAAGATTTTTTCTCCATTGTTGATAGATTTTTTTATCTTTTTTTTTATATATTTGTTCAATTAAAAAATTTTTATTTAATAATTCATTAATTAATTGTTTTGTTAAATAAATAATTAATATTTGATATTGTTCATTATTAAAACGATAATAATTATTTTCTTGTATATGTATTTCATTTAAAATTATATTCATTTGTTTTTCCCATTGATGTATTGATATATTTAATGAATAATCATATTGTTTTTGACATTCAATTCTTAAATTATATTCATATGTTATTTCAGATTGAAATTTTAATTTATAATCATTTATTATTTGTTCATATAATATTGGATCAATTTCACCACGTGGACGAATTATATCAATTTTATTTAAACTTTGTTCAATTAAATCTAATGTTAAATTATTTTTTATTGTTTTATCTAAACAATTTTCAACAAAATTTTTTAATTTTGATCGATTACATTCAAGAAATGAACCATTTAACCAAAAAAATTTTGACCAAAAATTTATTTTTTCATTTACTTTATCATATAAACCAAATGGAACATTTGATGAATGAATATTAAAATAATATAATAATGATGTTGATGATGATGATGATTGTTCAAGCCATTTTTCAATATATATTTCATTAATTATTGGATTTATTGAATAAGATATTAATTGACAAAAATATTCATCAGAATTTAAATCATTATTAAATGGAATTGATAAAGGTATATGTGAAAATAAAGATGATTTTCCATGAATATATCCATCAATCCATTGATATTGATAAGCAAGTATTGAATCAAATGTATTATAAAATAATATATCACGATCAAATATACTTGAATTATATTTAAATTCATTCCAATGTGTTTCTATTTCATTTAATATATTTAAATCATCATTCTAAATAGAAAATTTTTGTTTTCAATAATTAATTTTTATTAAACATAGCAGAGATATCCATCGCGGTAGACTATCAGTCACGATGGACATTCCTGACACATAGTTAAACATGACGCTATGCATAAGTCAACAGTATATTTTTCTTTCTTATCACAGATTGTGCAAATGGAATTTGATAAATATATCTATAGAAAAAATGTCATTCCGTTGACAAAATATGGGAAGATTAAGTCTTTTCTAGAAGTAAAGGTTATTTTTTTCTGAAGAAATAGTAATAAGGCGTGACGAAACAGAAAAGAAAGCTTCGAACACAGGATGGGACGATCAAAACATCGTCCCGTAGAAATGAGTTTCAAAATACATTTTTTATGAATAGTTAGAAAAATTAGATATGAAACAGATCTCAAATTTTGATGATCAATTTTGAAAAATAAATTACTTGAGATTGTTTTAATTGTTGAAAATAAGATCTTAATTGTTTTTCATAATGATACCAAAATTGTAAATATTTTTCAATATATTTTTCGGATATTTTATCAGAAAATAAATCAATTTGATGTAAAACTTGATAACGATGACATAAAAATTCATATTGAGATTTTGTTTTAATTAAATCATGTATTTGATTTTGATAAAAATTATAAAATTGAATAAATTCATTTTGTATAGACATATATTGTTCATCAATTTGTTTTATTTGTTCAATAAATAAAGATGAATTTTCTAATTGAATTAAAAATATTGAACGTATATAAGGCCATGCTATAATTAAATGTAAACGACGATTTATTAAATTTGATGGAGATTCAATTATTGATATAAACCAACGCCATGAACGATAATATGAAAATGTTAATTCATTATTATTAATTAAATCCAAACTAAAAAAAAAAAATTTTCAAATTTATTTATTTTTTAATAAAATTGTTTTTCGTTTTTTTTTTTTATTACTTTGATAAAGCTTGAATAAAATATTCTCTCATTAATAACCAAAATTGTCCATTACGATTTTCAAAAAATAATTCTTCATCAATATATTTTGTTTTTGAATTTATTTTTAAATTTTTATATATAAATTCATATTCAATTAATATTCTTATTAATAAATTATTTTTATTTGTATTTATTTCTTTAATTATATTTATTAAATTAATATCATTTGGATATTTTGAACAAAATAAATCATATTCAATTGATAATGTTGAAATATTTTCAATAAAACGATAAAATAATAAATGAAATTTTCTTTCATTTGTATTTAATGAATTATACCATAGTGGGATATTAAATTTATTTGTATATGTTAATTCAGGTTGTAAACATAAATCTGTTATACGTGTTGGATAAATAAGAAAATCTGAATATGTTGGATTAGAAATAAATTGATCAATTAATAAATCAATTTCATTATTTATACGAGGATTTAATGTACGATATGATGTTTTTATTGATATATAAAATGGATCATTTAATGAATGTGATAATTCATTGAATAATAAACAAGATCGAATTAAATTATGAAAAGCAAATGTTGATACTAAAGAAAAGATTTATTTTATTATTATTCGAAATAAAAAAAAATCTTATCCTATTTCTTATTAAGAACATATACACTATCAATCATTTTTTATAACTTATTATGTAATTTTTGATACACATCGGATCTCTGCTCAATATTCAAAGCACCAAAACGAAAACTGTTTAGATATAGTGCATGTTTTATTTATATATTTGTTAACTATTGAATAAAAATCTTTGATTTTCTTTTCTAACCTTTTTGACAAAGTATTTGATGAATTTGAATAAAATCTTCTTGTTGTTTTGATTGATAAATTTGACATGATTGTATTAATTCTTTTAAATCATAATAATTATATTCTTGTTGATCATGTATATATATTTCACAACAACGATTTCTCATAGCTCTTGAAATTTCTCCATTACCTTGTTTTGGATCCATTGTTAAAATAATACGAAAATTTTTATGTGGTTTTATAATTGAACCTTGTCCACCACCTTCATTTAATATTAATTCTCCATTTGGTTCTAATAAAGAATTTAAACGATCTAAAACACTTAATGAACATGTATTTACATTTTCAAGTATTAACCAATCTCCTTGTCGCATTGAACGAATTAATATTGATTCAATCCAAATAAAATGTTGTTCTTGAGAATATTTTGATATTAATTTATCTATTTCATCTGATGGTATATATTGTTTTAATTGATTTAAATATTCAATTGTTATTTGTTTATTATCATTATTTAATAAATATGTTTGATGATTATTTTTAAGATATTTTTCTTTTAATAAATCTAAATGATATTTTGCATATTGTTGAAAATTAAATTGTTCATAATTTCCTAATAATTCATTTGTATCAATAGATGAATTTAATTCAAATATATGACATTGATGACCACATAAACATGATAATAAATGTATTAATGTTGATTTTGATGAACGTGATGATGGACCAACAAGAAGAATTGGCCATGATAATGATAAACATTCTAATATTGATGAAAGATTATCTAATTGATGACGCATTAATAATAATGGATGAGTTAAAGAAAATTTTGGAAAATAAATACATTCACGTAACCATTTTGTTGAACCAATCTAAAAAAATTTTAATAAGATTTTCTTTTTCTTTTTTTTATAATAATAAATTACTTGTAAAGTATTTGAATTAATTTTAAAATTAATTTCAATTGATTCAATATTCCATTCAGTTGTTTGTTCATATAATTGTTTAATACAATCTTGATCTTTTTTTAATCTCATACGTTTAATATAAATTAAATCTAATGCTTTAAATTTATTTTGATTATTTTCATTATACATTTGACACCATTTTAATAAATCACGTAAATTAAAATCCCATTGAGTATTTTGAAATTCTTCTTGAAGTTTTTCATTAAAATTTAACATTTTATCAATAATATCTTCCAATATATTATTATATAATTGTTGACATATTATTTTTAAATCAATTTTTTCAAGTTTTGAAAAATAAATTGTTGTAAAACGATTTAAAAATGATTTTGGTAAACCTTTTCGTCCACTAACTTGTCCATAGGGATTTTGACAAGCAAATATACGTAATGGAATAGATGTTTGTTTATCATGAATATAAAATGTTCGATTTAATTCAGGAATATATATTTCACCACGATGATCTAAACATGCATTTAATCCTTCTAATACAGATTGATTAGCTAAATTAAGCTAAAATAAAAAAATTTATATTTTAATTAAATATTTAGGAAGAGAACAAATAGTTAAGTAATGAGAGTGACAGAAGAAATTGTTGAGTTTTCTTTTAGAGTGTTTCACGGAGCGCATGTTTTTCTCATAATGCGATGAAAAAACATGCACTCCGTACAAGTCTAGAGGATGGAATATAGGCGTGAACTATAGTTCGAGATGTATTTAAAAACTCCTGAACTGTTTTCTCAAGCTAGATAAGTTTTGTTGTTATATCAATAAAACTAGAGAATTTTGTGTAGATTTTATCAATATGTTGTTTGTGGGATGACCAATCGTCCTTTTTTTGTAATATTTTAACATCAACAGATATAGAATTTCAAGCTATAATTAGTCATTTTTTACAAGTACTTTTTCGGATAACAAACTCTCACCTATACAGAAATCTCTATCTTTTAATATAAGAATCAAACTTTATCGTAGAAAACAATCTATCAATATCCAATAAATTCTTCTACTGGATCCATAAGATTCTCTAGATGAGATGTATGACTAAAAAATAATCTTGTTTCTACAATCATCTCTCATTAAAAATTATTTTTAAATAAAATCTTACTTCATCAAGAATAATCCATTGATTATTTTTAATTGCTGTTAATAATGGTCCATCATGCCATTTAAATTTTCCTGGTTGTCCACTTTCAATATCTGGTAAATCAGAACCAAATAAATCACTAATATCAGTTTGTTCAGATAAATTAATTCTTATATAAGAATAACCAGCTAATTTAGCTAATGCAATAACTAAACTTGTTTTACCTACACCAGGACTACCTTCAATTAATATTGGTTTATTTATTAATTGCATTGCACGTAAAAGTCTTTGAACATTTAATAATGTTGTTGGTGCTTTAAAACTATATTCTTCTTTATTATTATCATAATTAATTGAACCACGTTGAATTGAATATGAACCAAATGTTATAGAATTTGTATTAATATTTATTGTTTCATTTAATATTATATTTTGTTTTAATTGATTTGTTAAAAAATCAATAATTAATTGTTTTATTGTTAATGATGAATCAATTGCATCAATAAAAACTAGATAAGCACCATGTTCATATGAATAATTCCAATTATGTGAATCTATATTTATAAATGATATCCAACTAAGAATATCTCGAACAGTTATTAATATACTAAAATATCAAAAAATTTATTGTTTTTTTTTTTTTGAATAAAACTTTTTTTTTTTTTTCTTACCGTTTTGTTGTTGAAATTGTTCGAAGATATTGAATAAAATCACACATCATTTTTCCACATTGATTTCGTTGATTTTCATCATTTAATGTTAAATTATGTATAATAATTAAATATAAATCATTAATTGATTCACTTGGTGTACACCAAATTTCTGTAAAACGATTACGTAATGCTGGTGAAAGCTAAATAAAATAAAAGAAATTTGTTGTTTTTTTTTTTTTTTGTATTTATTTATTTATAATAAATAAACCTCTTTTTTTCCAAAATCTCCACCAGGATTCATTGTTGCAATTAAACGAAATTTTTCATGTGCTTTTATTATATCAATATGTTGATCATCATTATTATAACCTTTTTCAGCTAAAACTAATTCTTTTTCAGGTTCTAAAACACTATTTAATCGTTCAAGTACACTATCATCAGCTAATGATATTTCATCAATAAGAAATATTCCACCATCTTTCATAGCACATATTAATGCTCCATCTTGCCATTCAAATAAACCTTGATTTTCATTTAATTTTTCATTTTGTTCATGACGACGAATAGGACGAATACTACCAATAAAATCTGCACTTTCAGTTGTTGTATGACAATTAATTGTAAATAATTTTTGTTTATGTATTTGTGATAAAATTTCACATATAGTAGTTTTACCACATCTATATAGAAAAAAAAAACATTTTGTTTTAAATATTTATATTTAGTAAAATATTGAATTTGTTTTCTTTTTGTTTTTATAAGATACAAGCCTTAAGATTTATTCATAGCATATGACTTTCTCAGTCTTTTCGTACGATCTCTTATGCTGATAAGGAAATATCTGCATATATTTTAACTGTTTTGACTTTATCGTTTAACCAGTGATAGATCCTAGATGAGATATAGAAAACTTACAAGGCATTCATTTTCTGAAAATCTTGCTTCTGAATTATTGAGTTTTAATGAAATTTTTCTTCTACAATCTGAGACTTTCAACAGAATGTTTTTCTCAAATTTTGATCTGAAATTTTATCCATATGAAGATCTTCGATATAGTTAAATTCCACTTCTATAAAAATATACCATTCGGAAGAACGTTAAACGCTGTAAATTTCTGAAAAAATTATCTTTTAAAGAGTTCAGATCAGAGATGTCCGTCGTGATGGCGGCAGCTTTCCTATCGAAGAAATTTCAAAAACTCAAGAATCCACAGATAATCTCGATGTTGATGTATGCTGCACGATAAGACTTAGACGAAATCTGATCGACTAGCAGGAATAACTCTAGTTTAAACCGATCACAACCTTGGAAATCTCTGATTCAGATAATCATATGTCAAACTTTTCATAAATTAACCAAAGTTTTAAAAATTACTAATTATCAAGATATACTTCGCCTTTCTATTTATACAGATTTAGTTCTTTTCAATCATTTGTAATAAAATAGAAGTCAATTTAAAGGATCGTTCGAAAAAAAAAACTTGTCAAACCCATAATTAAATGAAGCTATCACATCGCTAGTACTGCCACAATTTTCAACAAAATGTTTTAATTTTTAAAACTGTGACTTTTTTAATATTAGAATTAATGCTGCTAATCGATCAGATAAACTTCTTCCTAAAAAATCTGCTGGCATAAACATCATTGTTACATTTTAGTTCTAGATTAACTTTTAGAATTAAAATATTTTTTGAATATAACAAGCACAATATTTGCCTTAAAATCTAGCTTAATAAAATCATCCGAAAGATGACATATGTATATACAAAAAAATATTTACCCAGTTTCACCAACTAATAAAACAGGTTCATCAAATTGAACACATAATGCACAAAGAATTGCTAATCGTCTTAAAGGTTGTGTCCAAACAATATGTTTTAATTGATTATTTTCTTGAATATATTTCCATATTTGTCTTGTTGAATATTGACTACCTTGTTCACTAAATAAAATATTTTCATCAATATTCATATTTTTTTCACAAAAATATTTTTCAATTATTTCTTTAATAAATATTTGATCTTGAAAATTTCTTGATCTACCAGCTAATAATAAATATCCATGTTCAGCTAAAAATTGTTTATAATTTTCACATGAATTTTCATATATTGTATAACGTTGTGCCCAACGAAATAAATCTCTTAATGTAATTAAACTTGATTTACCAAAAAAAATACCTTTTTGTGAACGATATTTTTGTAAATCAATCATTGTTTGGATTAATAATTTTGAATATGATTTAGGTAATTGACATTTTTTTTCAATAATTATTTCTAATTCATTTTGTGGTAAATTATCAAAATTTAATTCAATAAAACGATTACGAAATGCACGTGATAAACGTTTTCGTCCAGCATATTGTTCACCAGCTGGATTTTGTGTTGCAAATAATTGAAAACGTTCATGAGCAGTTATTAATTCATTTGTTTCACTTAAATATAATTGTCTATTATCATCTAATAAACGATTTAATGCTTCTAATATATCAGTTGATGCTAAATTTAATTCATCAAGTATAATCCACCAACCATAACGCATTGCTTTTATTAAAGGACCATCTTGAAATATTAATTGACCATTTATTGATGAACATGTATATGTCCCAAGATATTCAGATAAATCTGTATGTTCATGATTATTTATTCTTAAACATTTATTTCCTGTTGCTGATGCTAACCAATGTATTAATGAAGTTTTACCAACAGATGTTTCACCTTGAAGAAGTATTGGATATGATTTAGCTGAAAGTACTCGAATTATATTAATAAGATTTTCATTAACAGTTTGTGTAAATATATAATTTGAATTTTGATATGGAGTTTCATCACCTTTTAATATTAAATAATTTTTAATTTCAATATATTTTTTAGAATTTTCATTTGAAAGAATCATTTGTGTAGTTTTTAATAATGTTTCAATTGGTGGTTTTTCTTCTAAATAAAAAAACAAAATTTATTTCAGTTATCATAGATTTATTAAATTTGAATTTAGTTATAATAAAAACTTACGTAATATAATTTTATGGATTAATTTTTGAACATCATTATAAAACGATCGATCTAATTGACTGAAAAAACTCAAACAAAAACCCTAAAACCAAAAAACAAAAAATCTTTAAAAAACTTTTTCTGTATATTTATACTTCAAATAAAGCTCGTGAATATGATTTTCCCGACCATTGTATTGTTGCAACATATCTTAATGCTCGACATAATGTTCTTAAACTATAAAAAAAAACCGAAATATATTTTTTTAAAATAAGAAAAAAGCAAATATCTCTAACCTATAATTAACTGATATTCGATTATTTGATGTTGATGATGATGTTAATAAAAAACTTTTAACTTTCATTTGTATATCCATATAAAATGTAACAATTCTATCAATATATTCTTTTGATATATTTAATTTATTAAGATATTTATCAACAATAATTATAAATTCTGAACGATCCTCACATTCATCAACAAATAATTCTGTAAATCTATTTAAAGAAGAAAATATTTTTGATTTCTTTTTTTTAAATAAAAATCAATTTTAAACAAACCGATTTCGAATACCAATTGGAATATCTCGTTTTCCAACATCCGAAGCAGGATTCATACAACCAAATAAACGAAAATTTTTATGACGTATTATTGGTTGTTTATCACTAAAAATAAAACAAAATATTTTGTTTTTAAATTTATTTATTTATTTATATTTTTAACCCTCTTTCAGCAAGCCAAATAGTTCCTTGTTCACTTTCAAGTATTCCACTAAGTAATTGAAGAGTTTCAGATGAAGCTAAATTAATTTCATCTAATAATATCCAATGACCATTACGTAATGCTTGAACAAGTGAACCCTATTTAGAAAAAATAAAAACGAAACTAAGAGTTTATTTTTTTCTTCTAAATTTTACTTCAACAAATCGAAAAATAAGTGCAGATTTTGCTTTTGTTTTAAATGATTCTCGTAATTTAATAAGTTGATTTCTTAATAAAGAATTTTTATCTGTATATTTTATCATTAATCTTATTGCTTCTTTATATCGTTTTGATTGAATTGATTTCTAACAAAAACAAAAAAAAAGACAAAAAATTTTTGTATTTAAATAAAATATGTCTATACTTGAACTTCTTCAATATAATCATTTGTTGTTTGTTCAATTGAAAAATTTCGATAAATTTCTTTTAATAATAATACTGAATCATATGGTTTATAACCACCAAGTAAATCAACAGCATCACTTTGTTGACTTAAATTAATAACATGAAGATAATTTCCTATGAATATTTCAAATATAAAAGATATTATAAACTATTAGTTAAAAAATATTCAGTGAAATAAATATTGGGGAATAATGACATTAGTTTGATTTTGAAATTTACCTGTTTTTTGTGCTAAATATTGAACAAGTGTTGTTTTTCCACAACCTGAAGAAAAAAAAACCGAGAATTCGATAAAAAAAAATAACCTAAAAATAATTACCAGTTTCTCCACAAAGTAAAACAGGTTCATTCATTTGAACACATCGTGCAATACGTTCAAGTGTATACATAGCTGTACGAGTTTTTGCAAAACAATATTGTTGTTGATTTGATTGATTTCTAATATAAACAAAAAAAAAGAGAATTTTCTTTTCAAAAAAAATTTGTTTTTTTTATAAAACTTTTTTTGTATTTCTAATTTAACATGTCCAATTGAAAAATATTGTTTATCACGATCATCAAATTCTGGTAGAGATTTAAATGCATAAAATTCAGCCTAAATAAAAAATTTTATTTTAAAAATTCCTTCGTTTTTTTTTATGCCTTTTACTTCTTGATTATTCATATTAAATAATGTTCCAATAGTTTGAAGAATTTCTAAACGATTTATTTTTGGTAAAAATGATGCAAAACAATCTAATATATCATAAAATGCTAATTGTCTATCACTTGATTGTGATATTGATAAACTTGATAAACGATGACAACATTTTAATAAATCACTACAAACAAAAAAACAAAATCAATAAAAATATTTTTTTATTATATTTTTACCGTAAAGTAACTAAACGTGTATGTATTGATCCTTTTGTATTTTGTAATGATTGATATAAACGAAATAATTTCATTTGAAATAATTGTAAATCATTATTCCATATTGGAAGATTTTCCATTATCTATATATAGAAAAAAAATCAAATAAATTATGAACAAAATTTTTTTGTTTTTCAATACTTGAATTATTTCTTCATCAGTATAAGAAGGTATAACAATACAAAATACATTTTTTAATAAATGTATTAATTCATTTGATTGTATTGGTACACTTGTATCACTAAAAATAAAAAAAAAGAAATTTTTGAAGTAATATATAATAAATGATCCATTTATTACCGTTGTGTTAAAAAAAGACGAAAATCTGGTGAAATTAAACCATATCCAATTGATTTTGTTTCAATTAAACTTTTTATTGTTGATAATACATCTGAACTAGCAGCATCAATATCTTCCATTAATAACCAATGACCTTCTGATGTTGCCTAACAAATCAAATATAAAAAATTTTAAAAAAAAAAAAAATCATATTTTACTTCAACAAGTAAACCAGGTGTCCAAACAAATTCACCAGGTTTATCTGTACATTGATATGTACCTAAAAGTACCTAACAAAAAAAAAAAATAAGAATAAATTTTTTAATAAAATTCTTTCTTACTTTACTATCCATATGATCAGAACATTGAACTTTAATTAATCGTTTTCCAATTTGTTCAGCTATATATTCAATAATTATTGTTTTACCATTACTTATTGGACTTGATAATAATGTTGTCCAAGAAAGTGTTATACTTAATGCTATTTCACGTAAACATTTATTAATTGTTGTTGTATGTGTTAATTTAATTTCATTTGATAATTTATTATTATCATTATTATATTTTGATAAAGGTATTCCACCAATAAATACTGTTCGTTTTTTAAAATCATCATCAACAAATAATTTATCATAAGTCGATGAAGCAATTGAAAGACAAGGTTTTGGATTAAGTAAATCATAAATTCTAAAATAAATTTCAAATTATATAGTTTAAAGTTCTATTAACTAGAACATTTATATAAAAGTAAAGATTTTAACACAAAGATATTTATATGATTATATGATCATACATAAGTCAATATTATATTTACTAAAATAATATTTGTTACAATCAAATAATTGAGTTTGCTGTCTTATTTTTCATAAAGAAAATCATGAAGTGCTTTTATTGTAAAATCCTCTCAACAAATATCTTGACAAAAGATTTAAAGATCTATCATCAATACTCAACAGAATCTAATTAAAAACTAAACAATTCTTTAATATATTTATATCTTTAATTTTTCATTCAAAATCAGCAGTTGTTCATGACTTTTAGAGAAAAAAAATATTCAATTCAAGTAGGTCATTCCTATTTTTACATAACTTTTCCATGACATTCTGCAGGACATCATATTTAATAATACTTGATTAGAAGATTTCGTACTGTGTATTATACCGTCTCTTGACATGCTCTTTCAAGCAAAAAAAAAAATTTTAAAGATCTATCATCAATCTAGACAGGAAATTGCGAATTACGTGATCAAAAAAAAATCCGTTTCTTCTCAAAATAGTATATCGCCTTCAAAGAAAACATGTTATTTCTTATTCTTTTCATCAAAATTGACTTTTTTATGTGTAAATAACTTATAAAATATGTTTACTTGAAAATAATTGTATTTGGTACATTAGGTCGATATAAATCTTGTTGATTAACTGACATATTAAATACAATTGATAAACAAAGAAATGATAACCTATTAATAAAATTGAAAAGTAAAATTAGATAAAATATATGTTAATTAACAAACCATTTAATATAATCATCATTACTATTTTCTAATAAATGAAAAAGTGTATTCCATTTCCATGAATATATTAAATTTATTTTTGAATTTGATAATAATAATAAACGAAATGTTGCAAAAAGTAAATAAACATCATCATTTATATTATTTTCTTTTATTTTAAGTTTCTTTTTTGGATTATCTCTATTCCATTCAATTAAAGATGTATTTGTTGATAAAAGATGATTTTCTGTTATACTATTATATAAATTAAAAGAAAGAAAATTAAAAATTTTCTTTAATAAAACTAATCATACGTATGTAATGATGGATAATTTTCTAAAATTTGTGCAAGTAATACAAGAAATCTTTGTTTAATTGATATTTGATTTTTTATTTTATTTGAAAAATTCACTGCTGTATAAAGACGATGAATAAATGCAATAAAATAACGTGGAAAATATTTTTCAATATTTTCATAAAATTTTGATGATAATGAATCACTATGTAATAATTGTTGAACAAGTAAATTTATTAATAAATGACGTTTATCTCGAGACCATTTTTCCTAATATTAAAAATAAAAAGAAATTTACTAAAATTTATTAGAAATTTACTGTTTGTAGAAAAGGTTGTAATTCATTTGTTAATTCTGGAATTTGTTGACTTAATTGAAGTAATAATTGATGATGTTCATAATCAATATCCATAGTTTTTTTTGTTTTATTTTGTACTAAATGAATTATTTAATATCCAAAAGAAATCTTTAGGTAAAATCAAGTCATTACTTATTCGAACTTTATTAATATAACTATTAGCGACATCATTATTTTTATTTTTATTAATTAAATAATCTTCAAAATTCTTTATAAATATTATTCTTTTTTAAATAAATAAAACTTTTCTTATATGTATTTTAAAGGTTTTAGTAAATTTTTTAATTGGTTAGAAAAAGACAAATAAAAAAAGGAATAAATAAATACATCTATAGACATACAAAAAAAAAAAAAAAGAAGAAAAACAGAACACAGAACGATTATTACTATCTGTCTTTTTTTCTCTTTAGCACATGAATCAAATTAGTGATATTTTTCTTTAGGTTTTTTTTTGTATGATGATTAACCAAGCATTAACACTATCCAAATATGTTTTTTCTATTTAGTTTGTAAAGAAAAAAAAAATAATATAATCACGGTTAGTACTTTCAAGTTTTTCGTTATAAATATACTATAGATCAGTTCTTTTTTTTCATGTGTTATTATAAAATTTATTTGAAAAAGTTTGTTAGAATTTCTTTTTTTTTTTTTGAAGTATAAATGTTGTTGTTTATTATAAGAGAAGGAGAGAGAGGGAGAGAGAAAGAAAAAGAACTATATTTGAATCAATGGATATCAATTACATATTTACATATACTTCGAATAAATCGATAACTTCACAACTCAGTTTTCGTTACTTGTTTTAGATATGTAATATAAAAAACAAAAAGAAAAAAAAATCTATCTTTCTTCTTTCTTGTCAATTTTGTGTTTAAACGAGATTTAGATTTCCTTATCCATAATATCAACGTCAGATATGTTTTACTCATTAAAATAAATCTCGAACAAAACAAAACAAAAAATAAAAGAAGAAAACAATGAAGAATGATTCATCTCAATATTTTTATGCTTGGTTTGATGTTTCAAGTAAATAAATGTTTTATTTTTAAATTTAATTTCTTTCTTTTTTTTTTTAATTAGATAATCTCGATGATGAACGTTGTTGGATACGAAAATATATTGAATTTGATCGAACAAATCGTACATTGACATTCTATTCTAATGATGTATGTAATTTCTTTTTCTCGTGATGTTTGGATAAGCGATGAATGTATGACTGAGCTCATCAACTAGTAGTACTAAATTGACCTTCCACTATTTCTTTTCTTCCATTATGTATGTCCATCATCTCATGTCGATATTTCATTCGTGTGCCTATGCTACATATCATCGCATCGAGCAGTTTGTGCATGCTTATGTACGTGGGAGACACACACACACACACAAATAGAATGTTTGTTCGTGTGTATTGTATGATGGAACCATTTTCTTTCTTTCTTTTTTTTTCTTCTTCTTCTTCTCCTATTCATTTGTATATGTACATTATCGGAATGAGTACCAAATGGTGAATTGAACTGATCAATAAAAAAAAAAAAGAAATAGAACGAAAAATAATGGAATAACTAAAAACGATAAAAATGTCCACTTTCTTTTGTTTAATGATTACGAAATATAAAATATTGTTTTAAAGTAAAAAAAAAGAAAAACATAATGAAAATTTTTATTTTAATTTTAATTTTAATTTTAAATATAAAAATAATTATTTTAGTGTATACGTTCAACAAAACAAGCACCAATTGTTGATTTAAATAGTGAAATGATATCATTATCATCATCAGCAACATCATCATCATCATCATCATCACTATGTACATCATCAATATTAACAAATAATAATGTTGGACGTTCATCAATTAGTGTTCTTCGACCTAGTTATATGTTACAATCATTATCAGAATATATGTCGCCATCATTATCAAAAGCATTTTTTTCTTCATCAACAACGAATGATGATAAAACAGCAACATTAACTCCATTGAATAATAATTCAATACAATCGAATACTATTCGTCATGCATCATTCACGGGTAAGATATTAATGAGGCAAAGTTTTAACAAAAAAAAAACCCTAATGACCATTATGACCTTTTTATGGATATAAGTCTTTTTCTTGATCATATCAAACTAAGAGAAAAAGAATATTTAGTAATCGGATCAACTTAAGAAGAAGATAGAGAGAGAGAGAGAAAGAAAATAACAATAAAGGACAAGAGAAAGAATTTATACATGAGAAATATCACATGAATATGTTCATCCTATACTCTTATGATAAGAAATCTCAATAGAAATAAAAGAATATATATATATATATGTATTTTGAATAAATAATTGAAATAAAGATTGCTCATACAACCGTTCTCGGCATGTCATCGATCTTATGCATTGTACCATAACCAGTGGGTTTTATATGTCATATAAGACATACTCTGATTATGAAGTACAAGCTCAGACATGAACTAAAATATTTGAATCATAGCAATCTTTTAATGAGTATCGAACCCTGAACCTTTTATTATAACAATAACTATATCAATTCGACTAATTTCACTAATCTATTCATCTAGTTTTCTGTCTCACATCTGTTTATATATATATATATGTTATCTCAAAGCAAATTATCCTACTTTCTCTCAATAGAGACAACATCGTTCCGCATTTCATCCCACTTGTCTATCCAAACATACATATATAAATATATGATCGTCTAGAAACACACAAAAAAAAAGAAGAAAAAAAAATGAGAGAACGACAGACTCGCAATATGTGTCGAATGATAACCACTAGGAGCCTATCGGCGTGTATGTATACACATGCACACGCGCATGTGTATGTGTGTTATAATAATTGTTCGATGTTACAGATCGATTCCGATTACATTTCAATTACTATACAACCACCATATCGAGAAAAAGAGAAGAAGAAGAAAAAGAAAAAAAAAGGAAAGGAGAGAACATACATGCACTCTCTCGCTTGTATTGTCTCGATTTGCATTAGAAAAAGAAAGATACGAACGATTGTTCAATGCATCATCATCATCATTATTATTATTATTATTATCATCGTTGTTGTACAACAACAAGAAAAAATAGATAAAATGCGGCATTTATTTAAAAAATGGGCATCTAATAATCAATTGATGACAACAAATAATAATAATAATAATAATAATAATAATAATTCTACAATAACAACAATTTATCGTCAACAAGTACCAATTATAGAAGAAGAAGAATTTGACGATGACGATGATGATGACGAAGGTTCGTTTTGTTCAATTACAGTTAGTTTGTATACATATGTATGAGGCGTTTTCGCGCATGTACTTCAACTTCCGTTATTGAGAATAAATGACACACCTTTAACAAAGAATATTTGTAACATTCGTGTCTTTTTACACTTTTAACAAAATGAATAGAAAGTGAACAATGCTCGTTCAAGGTATACGTACAATGACTTTTTTTTTATTTCATGGGTCAAGGTAGAAGATTCATTTTCTTTCATCTATTCGAATTCATTGAGTACGCAAGTAAACGATTAGATTTATTAAATTGAAATTAAATATATATTCAATCTCAGTATTTAAATAGTCGAATTTCTTTTTTCTATTTTCATATTCAAAATTCATTCATTAGTTTTTATTCGAAAAAAAAAATTATTATTCATATCTTAATTTATATGATATAGATTTATATATTAATACTAACTTAGGACTATTATTCGAGATGACATCAGAATTTATTATTACATCTAACATCGGCCTTGTGGCCTAATGGCTAAGGCGTCTGACTTCGGATCAGAAGATTGCAGGTTCGAATCCTGCCAGGGTCGCTTCTCTTTTTGCTTATTCTTTTTTTTTTCTTTTCTTTATATATGTTCATATGTTGATTCATTTCTTTGCTTGTTGTTCTATGTTATATGTCGGCCTTGTGGCCTAATGGCTAAGGCGTCCGACTTCGGATCGGAAGATTGCAGGTTCAACTCCTGCCAGGGTCGCTCTTTTTTTTTCCTCTCTCTTCTTTTCTTTCAAAATAATTTACATACAGATAAAAGTTAATCCTCAGTGATTAATTATTTGTTATATGTATAGACTCATTATCTGATCGTCTATCTTCAATAACAACATCGACAACTCGACAATCAAAAACAAAATTTTCATATTTTTTTGGTCGTTCATCAACAAATAATAAATCAAATCATAATCAACAATCATTACCATCACCAAATATAAATATTGATTCATTAAAACGTACAAAAAGTGTTACAAAACTGGAACGACAAAAACGTCTTCAACAACCATTAATAACTTCAAATAATCAACAAACATCTCCATCACTTCAGTAAAAAGAAAAAAACATAAATTTTTTTAATTTAATTTAATTAATTAAATTTTCTAGTAACATTCCATCAAATCGATCTCGTTCACATGAATCTCTTTTTGTTTTAAATGGTAATTCTGGTACTGGTCCATTAGGATCAATATCAACAACAATTCCTACACAATTAATGTTAGATAATTGTCATATACGTCGTTTAAATCCAAGTATATTACAAACACCATATGATTCAAATGATGAACATTTTTCATCATATCAATGTGTTGAAATACGAAATAAAAATGAAAAAAATAAAAATTATTATTTACGTTCAAAACAATATTCACCTGATTGTTCATTATTATTAAATAATTTACGACAAACATCATTAGAAACAATAACAAAAATACGTGGTTTAAGAACAGATAATTCATTAGATATTTGGATTTTAGAAGCTAAAGGTTTACCAGTAAAAAAAAAGTAAATCAAAAAAAAAAAATATTTTCACATAAGAATAATTATTTTTATTAGATATTATGTTAAAATATTTCTTGACGATGATATTTATGGTAAAACAACAAGTAAAGAACGACGTGATATACTTTTTTGGGGAGAAAATTTTACATTTAAAGATATTCCAGAAGGTTTGATTTTGAAAAGAAAAAAAGAATCGTTTTTTTTTCTAAAAAATTCAATATTTTTTTTAAAGGTTGTTCAATACTTCGTTGTAAAATTTATCGAGAAATTGAACGTCGTAAACAAAAACAAATTAATGGACATGATACAGATTTAATTGGTTATGTTGATATACCATTATCAATTATAACTGGTAATCAATTTATTGAACAATGGTATCCATTACAAATACCATCTGGGTTAACACTTACAGGAAAAGATAAATCACAAAGATTACAAGATGGATCATTTAATATTAGAATTAAAGCAAAATATCAAGCTATTGAAATTTTACCAATTCAATCATATTTGCATTTACAAGAGGTATGATTAATCATAGTCTGTGCATGTCTTAACTATTTGTTAAATTACATATTTTCTAAGTTTTTCATTGAATAAATCATTTTGTTAAAATGTATTTGCCTTATATTTATTTATTTTTTCTTTGTAGTATATTCGACGAGATTATCTTCGACTTATTAGAATTCTTGAACCACATATTAGTCTACGAGATAAAGATGAAATTGGTATGTTTTATTTGTATTCAATTCATTGCAGATATCTGTAGTAATCTATTGAAAAGAATAAAAAGACTTTTTGTTTTTATTTTTGTTCTTTAATAATGTGATAAATGATTATCTATGTATTTATTCTAGCAACATCATTAACACGTATTGCTCAATCTCTATCATTTTCAACATCATTTCTTGTTGATATTGTTCAAGCTGAAATCTTATCAACACCTGATAATACATTAACATTTCGTGGAAATTCTATAGCAACAAAATCTATGGAAGCATATATGAAATTAATTGGTGAAACATATTTACGTGAAACATTAACACGTTTTGTAACAGATATTGTCTCAACAAAAAATTCAAATGATATTGATTTAGAAGTTGATCCTGGTCGTGTATCAAATTTACAAAATTTAGAAAAAAATCAAATTACATTAAGATTATTATGTGAAAAAATTTGGTTAGAAATTCAACAATCACATTTATTATTTCCTCAGTAAATTATTGATGTTTTGTTTTTTTTTCATTAAATAAATTTAATATATTTTATTTAAAAAGGGAATTAAAACGTATATTTTGGAAACTTCGACAATTATCATCATCAGATGAAACAATGTTTAATTTAATAAGTGGTTCAGTTTTTCTTCGTTTTCTTTGTCCAGCTATTTTATCACCAAATTTATTTGGTCTTACTCAAGGTTATATTAAAATAATAGATAAAATAAAATATTTTTATTTTTTTTTAAATAGAATATCCAAATGAAAAATCATCGAGAAAATTAACATTAATTGCTAAAACATTACAAACATTAGCAAATTTTTCTAAGTAAAAAGAAAAATAAAATGAAATATTTATTTATTTTTAAAATAAAATTTTTTTTTTTCATTTAGATTTGGTCCAAAAGAATCTTATATGAAATTTATGAATGATTTTGTTGGAAAAGAATCTGAAAATATGCGAAGATTTTTAGCGAATATATCTGTAAATAAATTAATAATTTAATTAATATATAATAAAAATATTTTATTTTTCTAGACAATCAATCATGATTATGATGAACCACGATCTTCACATATAAGTAATTCTTATGATGATAAATGTGATATTGATTTAGGTTAATTTTATTTTTATTTTTAAAAAAACTAAAATATATATATAATTTTAATTTTGTTTTTAAAGGTCGAGAATATTCAATTCTTCATTCAACACTTGCTGATTTATTTGAACAAATTGATTTAAATACTCGTCGAACATTAAATGAATTAGAATATGTTTTACATGAATTAACAAATATAAAATTATTTTATTCTACAACACAAAATGGTACACAAATTCATCTTCATCATCATCATCATCATATTTATCATCATTCACCATCAACAACAACAACAACATCATCATCATCAGAACATTTTTATAATCGTTTAGATAAACATTCAAATGATAATCGTTCATCACCATATGGTAGTCAAATATCATTATCATTAACTGGTACAACCGGTACAACAAATGGTTCATCACAAGGTTATCATTCAATATCAACATCACCAACAATAACAACAAATATTGAAAATATTAATAAAGAAAATATTCGTACACCATTGTCTTTCAAAAATCCACTTTTTAATAATCAAACTATGAAACAACAACAACAACAACAACAACATATTCATAGTGATTCAGATGATGATGATGATGATGAGAATAATAATAATAATAATAATAGTCATCATCAAAATCAACCAGATTCATCTAAAGCACTTTATTTTGTTAATAGTCTATGTATTGAATCATTAAAAAATTCATCACCTTCTTCTTCTCAACAATCACTTGTTCATTCAGCTAGTCGACAATCATTACAACAACCATTATTTGTTTTAAATAATGGGTATATGACACGAAGTACACAAAGTTTATCATCATCAATTAATAATAATAACAATAATAATAATAATAATAATAATAATAATACATCAACAACTTATTATTGTTTAAAAACAAATGATGAATTTAATGGAACAACTAAACGACAATCAATTTTACCATCACAACAAGCACCACCAAAAATGGGTGTTAAAGCACTTAATCATAATTCATCTAATAAAGTAATATATAGAAAATTATGTCTTATGCATATTTTTAAATATGAGAATAGTTTATACATTTCATTTTAACTTCATATAGATAATTAATTAATTATTTTTTTTTAAAGGATATTGTTCTTTCTCAACGTTCACCAATGTTAAATTTATATCAAGAAGAAAAATATCGTCGAATTGAATGTGAAAAACAAGCAGAACGGTTAGTAAATATAAATTAATAAGATAAATTTTAAATAAAATGGGAAGAATAAAAAATATTTTTTTTTTCTAATCTTTAACTATTTCAATAGTAATTTTGCATGATTTTCTTCTCTCTCTCTCTCAGGCTCTGCTCGCATGAGACAGTTGTCTAACAAAATCAGGTGGGTTATTTAGATTTATATTTAAAGCATGCCCTTTATTCTTGTTGTTGTTTTTTTTTGTTTATATTGTATTAGTTGCATGTTACTGATTGTTCTTAAGCATGTCTCTCTCTTGTTTTATTTTATTTTATTTTATTATTTTGAATAATATTTAATTTAGACTTCGTGATGAATTAAATCGATCTAATCAACAAGTAGAAGAATATCGACAAATGATTTATTTATTAAATGAAACAAATTTAACAACTAATATTGATGATCTGAATAGAAATGATTATTTTGATGATAATGATGATGTTGATGATTCTCGACCAATTGAAAAGAATTTTTGTCTTGATGATAATGCAGAACATAAATTTATTTTTTTGTATAGTAAACCATCATTACCACCTGATGAGGATGATGATGATGTTGATGATCTATCTTTGCTCTCACATTTTGAAAATGAGATTGAATGAAATTCTCAATTTTCGTGTTTTTTTTTTTCATTCTTAGATATTAGTCTCTGTTTCGTTCTCTTTTCTTTCTCTTCTTTTTTCTTCACGCATTTTTTTTCTAAAAATACTCGTTGTTGTTTATTCAACTCACATTGTCATATCATTGTTTAATAACAAAACAAAAAACTTAATCTGTGTGTATTTGTTGTTTCATAAGATGAGGATTTTGTTTGTTTTTTTTTTTCTTCTTATAATGTCACTGTTTATTGTAATACTAAAAATTTTGTAATAAAGCACATCAGTGGCTTGCGAATGTTTCATTCGAAAATCAATTCATATCTTAACTCTTTCGAGACTACTGTGTATTTTAACGCGTATGAGTGATCCAAAGTAAAGGGTCGCACTTGCCATTTCATATTTTAATCTCGAGAGATATTTTATTAAAAAACAGTCTACACTATAAGATACAGCGTGAAATTTTTATATAAAATATTGAAATTCTGTAGAATTAATTTTTGCTACCTCAAAAATTGTTTGCAAAAGTTTTTACTTTTTTTTGAAAACAGAAAGTAGACAATTGAAATAAACTTTACTATGTAGATTGTAGAGCTTTCCACGCTGTATCTTATAGTAAATATTGTTTTCTAATAAATGCACTTAGAGACTAAAAATTAACTTGCGATGTGCGATTATTCATTCTGAGTCACACGTTACTTTCTTTGAAAACTGAATTGTTTTGAAAGGATTAAGCACTGTATGCGCTTTTTCATATTATCAACTAGTGGCACAACTAGATCAATCGGGACGTTATTCCACGTCGTTATGATGCAGAAGACGATGGCAGAACTTGAATTTGATTATCATATTTTTACTTGAGCGCTAAAGGAGACCTGTGTTTAGGATCGGTATCTTCTTGTAGAAACCAACTTGCAGGATCTTCAGCAGTGGGCAGAAGACCAGTTTCGCAGAGATCGCCCATAAAATCACCTGTCAAGTTCTGATCGAAGACAATGAGTCAACCGAAACCGTTTCTTCAAAAACAGCCTTATACGTGTAACTTTAAAGTATGTTTCACTGTATGAACGACCTTGGTAATACCTAGATTCTTCCGCTCTGGCCAAGTTTAAAAGTCTTCTCATCGGTAAAAATCACATTGTCCCAGTTGTAATTCTTATGCTTTTGTGCCCACAACAATCGCTTCTCACGATGAACTTCTTTAAGTAGTGAATTTTTTATAGGTGATCCATAACTTTCACCATTTTCTCGTAAACGATGTCTTACAGTACGTGCATTAACTTTAACAAATTTTGTTTGACGTAACATTCTGCACATGTTTGGCAATTTTAACAATTTTTGAATCAGTTTCGTCTGACGTAGCACGTAGTCGACCAGTTCGTGATAAATTAGACAGATCTTCATTCTTCTGCAATGAACCAAGCCAATATCGTGAGGACTTTGAAGAACAATTTATATATTTAGAGATGCCTTTGTCTGATATTCGAGGACCCAATGGATAAAGTTTAAGGAACACAATTTCATAATGTTGTGTTAAAGAAAGAGACATATTTTCTCTTCTGAAGGAATAGGACAATAAAAATGATACTCTAATATTCATTCATATTTTATGGATCAGCGTTTGTTTCGTATAATTGGATTATTTCAAATCAGCAAGTAAGACAAAAGAGAAGAAAACGACTTTTATAAGGAACATATCTCGATTCGATAATCAATTCCATGCGAAATATGATTACTTAAAAATAATAAGATGAGCGGAGAAAAAACATTTCTTTCAGACAAGAGAATAAGATCGTTTTCTATTTCTTAAAATTTAGTTGTAGAAAATTATGTAAAAACAAATAGGATTATTATAGAAAATTTTATAAAGATAATAGTTAAATTATAAACTATGTAAAATAAATGATAAAAAGTATCTGATTCATTTATATAATCTTTACTTTTTTTTCTATTTGATAGACAGTAATTATACCTTTATGTTGAAAATTAAACAAAGAATAATCAATACAGATTCTATTATAAATAAATGATGATGTTTGAGTTGAATTATATATTAGTGAATTTCATAATTTGAATTTGAAAGATAAGTGACGAAATTTAATTTAGTTGTGTTTTAAATAAATTTTGACGTTTCGATCTACGAACTGATCATTATATACACTAAAAGAAAATTAAATAGTCAAAATAATTGTAAACAGTATTGATTTGTGAATTTAAAAGATGATGAATGGAAAAATTAATAGATCGAAACGCCAAAATTTATTAACAATACAATTAAATAATATTTCTTCACTTATCTTTCAAATTCAAATTTACAAATTAATTTTCATTAAAATATTTCTTATACTTATTTTATAACGGAAAATTTAGAAAGTCAATTTATTTATTAACTAAATCTTTATAATTTCTTTTGATGATCTTCTTTTTACTAATATTGAATTTTAAAAATAATAATGAAATTATTTCTAGCTATAAATTTTTAATTAAGTAGAATACTTAATAATCGAATATCTTTAATAAATTCATTTATATTTTTCTTTTGTGACAGAAACTAAATTAGTCATTTGTTAAAGATAGCAAAACTTGAAAAACAACTAAAAAATATTCAAAACGTACGTCTGATAGAATTGAAATGGTAAATCATGCATTTGTGACTAATATTATACAACTAATTCAAGCGAAATATTTGTTTTTTTTAATTGAGATATATATAACTGCAGATTATTATGTTACATTTCAATTGATTAATATAATATACATAGAAATCAACGAAATCATGATAAAATGAATAACCAATAAACTTAATCTTTTTGAATGGCATTCAAACTTTTGGAATTATCTTCGATAATACATTATGCGTAATAAACAGACCTATAACCGTGCACAGTTCAAAATTTGGAGGAATTGTTCGAAAGAATTGTCTGAAACAGTTCTTTTTTAAAAACTGAACTGTTCAAAGAAAATTTTTTTTTCTCTTATAAACAAGCCATAACAGTTCTATTATTAGAAAAAGTCTCCTAGTAATACAACAATTAGGTTCTCTTTTGGGAGTTTTGTCCAATAACAGTTTAGTTTTGCTGTGTTTATAAGAGAAAAAATGTGCAGTTCCTTTCAAAAGAACTGTTATAGGTCTAATAATAAATAAAATCAAAGAATGTTATAATTCCAAACATTGAACCCTCATCAACTCTTGTTTAAAAATAGTATAAAAAAATCAATTGGTGTTTATTGATTATTGTGAAGTTCGTTTAAAAATTGTTACTATTAAAATTTTTGATTTCTTTTTTTATTCTTCTGACATAGAAGAATCTGAATCCGTTGATGGTGCCTTGGCAGCTGTTTTTGTATGCTAAAAAGTATACGAACTTTCTTTTACATGAAAATATCATTCATTGAGTATCTTACTTTTTTTCCTCGTCGTTTTGATTTAGTTAGTTGATGACATTTTGAACATATGTTTTTTTTACTTATTATCTTAATATTTTTAGGCTTTGAATCTATATATATATATATGACAGTAAGTAGTCTAAGGAAAAAAAGTAAATTTTCTTGTTACTTACTGAAATTCATGAATCCAGACAAGCCGAATGTATTCATATTTTTTTCTCCATCTACACAAAGGACAAAAGCCAATCGAAGTAGTTTGTCATCGTGCTTAGCAGGATGTAGTTGTTGTGCTGCATGTTCATCTAGCGAATGAAATATTTCCCCTTTTGAGTCCATACCAATCAAACCAGGTTTTTTATTCAATATCACTCGTATCCTGTAAAGAATTTTCATTATGACAAATATATTTATAGATTTCTTACGTGTATTGTCCATATTTAATTGATTCATGATCCAAAAGCAGTTCAATCGGATTCGAACCAATCGAATTCTCATTGCAGCCTGGTTTATGAAACTCGCTAACTTTATATAACCTCCAGGTAACATCATTATTAATCTTTTCTTCGACGACACACGCCACCAATAGTGTAGTACGGCTTTTATCATTGACCAGCTTAACAATAAACGATGGTATCTATTGAAAATAGAGTCAAATCTATTCTATTGATCATCGCAGTAACTCACTTGAATAATAGGCCAAATATGTTGGTTTTTCTGCTCTGGTCGTTTGGCGCCCGATAACAAACCATGGCTGCGCTTCCGTACTGTTGAGGTCTTTCTTCGACCAAAAGAACGTTTCGATACGCCATCAGAAAAATAACGCATTCTGCCAGGTTCCGGATTAACGTCATGTATCATTATAATGTGTTTTGGATCTAAATTCGAATTGTTTGATGGTTTTATTAAGAACATGCATTCGGCTACAGACTCTAACTCCGATGAAGTAAGAATCGTAATCGCAGTCATAAAAAGCTTTTTTTGGAGTCGAAGTCGCAATCGGAGCAATATGTTTTTTCGAGGAAGAAGTCAATGTAAAATTAAATAGACTCCGAAAATTTCTTTTCTTATCGAACGATTTAGCTAGTTCTAGTGCATAATTAACAAAAACTAAACAGATTCAATATTTCAATTGAGTTTTACAAAAATAGATAAACTTGAAGCTGTCTATTCTTTGTTTGAGTTTTAAATTCAATGTACTAAAAGTTTCGCAATTATATCATCAAACCTATGAATCGTTTTACCAATGTTATTTCAGATACGAGTCTTAATTATGTTTTAGAGTAATTCATCATTTTTGGATATTTAGTTCATATTCAGAATTACAGATCTCTTCGATCCTGCATATTTGCATTAAGTAATCTCTTCATTACCTTCACGATTAGAACTTAAAAACTCGATTTCTTGGCTGACAGAGTCTTCTTCTTGTGCTTGAAATTCTCCGATAAAGTTGTCTAAATGAAATGAAAGTATTTTTCAGATGGAAAACAAACATAACGTACCACATTCTGATTGAAGGCATGGCGATAATATTCCATCAGGTGATTTCGAGTTAAATTGGTCTTAAACAAAAAATTGCAAATATTGCAGTATTTATGAGAGACTAACCTCTATTATTATGTAAATTTGATTGAATAAATATTTTCACGCAATGATCAACAGAAGTTAAAGACTGTACACCACATAGAATTTTCATAGAATCAAATGCTGGAGCCAGAACATGTAGTTGGTCAATATCTAGATTGATCTTATTCCCGCTTGTCGAATCTTCGTATTGAATAACATAATCTCCCAATTCATTAGTTTTAAGCCAAGATTTAAGAAACTCTTCAAATTGTTGTTTGGTAGTCGTTCTTGATAATGACCATGTTGATATTGTACGATTATTGAAAGTGATATTCAGTTCGATTGAGTCCATTTAGTAAATATCTCTCTATATACTTTTTGTCAGCTAATATTTCTCTACTGTTTGATATAAATATAATATGCATCGTAATAAAATTACTATCAATGTACGTTGCTTCACAATTTTCCAACCTTCGACTTTTTCCAACGTCAAAAATCTTCGTTTTAATTTTTCTTCTTGGCTTATATTTTAACGATGTAGAACGAAAGAAAAAAGTATGGTAGAACGAACGAGAAAGAAATGTCGACCTGCCGTTTTATCAATCAAGACAAAAAATAAATGATTCTCTTTCTTTTCTCACACTATTTTTTATGTGCTTATTTAGGTATTTCAAACAAAAAAGACGCTTTTCGCGGAAACATTACGTATAACCAAGAAAACAGAATTATTGTTATCACAAAACTGTTAATATTATTAACTTTTGATGGCTTCATTTAATTTCATAGTATATTGTTGTAATCGCACTGCTACATTTGACATTAAACCAAATTTATCATATCACGAACTTGTCATACTAATCGAGAAAAGTTTTCGTATTCATTCACAAAATTTCATTTTGCAAATATATGATGAACGATTCAAGATGTATATTGAATTTGACAATGAATACATAAACTGGTTACGTAATCGAATATCGAAGACTAATACTAATACTGTTGTTGGTCAAGCGGTTATAAAACAACAAAAATTTCAGCTTAAATCACAGCCATCCATTTTAGTGCCTTTAACAAGCTTGGATCGGGTAGATCATCTAATTGTATGGTTAGATAAATATATTGGCATGCCACAAAATTGTTGTCTACTCAAACAACAGTTTTGTAAAACAACGGACATAAGTCATTGTAGAATTGAAACAAGTCCTGCTGATACTATCGATAATTTAATCTGTTCTGGAAACGTTGTATTTGATACGACATATATTAGTCACTTTAAAGCATTCGAAAATATTGAGGAATGTCTTCATTTCATAAATCAAACTGAGCATCAGCCAGTTATTATCTTAATTACTTCAAATAATTTTGGAAGCTGTATTGTTCCTCGTCTTACCCATCTTTCACATATTTTCGTCTATGTATTGCAAAATGATTGGCATTGGTTTGAATGGGGATTAGATTATCTCGATAGGCTACAAATGTTTGATCATGATCAAACATTACTTATACGTATTACTAGAGACCTTGCACTCAGCTATATGGAAAAAGGTGAATTCTTTCAGAAATGTCAATATAATTTGGAACTATATTTTGAAGCATTACATCATCTTCAATGGGCTCGATTACTCTATGAGCGTGCAGATTATCTTGATGGAAAACAGTTCTCTTTAAATAAAATTGGTTATATCGATAATCAAATAGACAAATGTAAAATAGTTATCGATAATCTTATTTCGGAGTCTGATCTCAACTTCGATCTGTCGTCAGAAGAAGTTTCTTGTTAATAACAACTTTTAATCAGAAATTTTTAAATATTCATTTTTTGCCGTCTATCGACAATTATATAGAACACATAATCTGGCAAAATCGTAAATATCAACGATTTTCAAAAGTAAGTATTTATCCATATTTAAAATATTCTTGATACATGTTAAAGAAACGTTTATAATATTTCATTCACAATTTTAAAACTCATCAGAAACATATATTTTTAAATGGTTAATTTTTTTTTATATAATTTTTGTTTCAAAATGAAATTAAGAGCGTTTTAACCAGTTGCTTCGGTGGTCAATAATTATGGTATGAATTCACTAGTAGATATATTTCATCTTTTACTTTGATCTTAATAAAGTTCAATAAATAAAAGTTATTCATTTTAGTTAAAAGCATTAGAAAACGCTCCACTAATAAACAAGGAGAAAATCATATTGTGTATGGTACTTGAATAAATGTGTAATGGAAGCAGAAAATGATGTGGTTTACGATGTGTTATTCGATCTCTTATTTGGATTTTTAATCTCGTTTCGTCTTTGCATCTATCATTATTCATTATGCTATCAATTGACATCAAGCTCTGATGTTTAGAGTTCGAATGTTCCTATGATAGTTATTGAATACCTTCTCACAATTTTTACTGATAATTGCTTTTCATCATATTGTACATAATAAAAAAAATGTTTGAGAGACGTTTTTGTTTTGTATGCATCTCAGCTTGAGATTTTTTTCCAAAAATATGCCGTCTAAAGCTATACAAAAATTGTATAAACAAATTCTCGTTTGAAAGAGAAAAAAGCTATCTAAACGTTTTTTTTATTACGCACAATACGGCATTATAATTTTTGTCAAGCTTTTCATGGCGCATCTTTTAAAAAAATTCAAGATTTTAACATGTATCTAAGCCGAGATATAAATAAAATAAAAAGAAAATGTTCGACAACCCGAAGATGATCTGGTAAATTGAAAAAATAGTATATCTCTGTGTTGCTACAGGTTTTCATTTACAGTACAAGCTATAGACCTAAAACTTTGTAATTATGTAGTACAAAGGATGCTCAATAATATGTTGAAATTTCCAAGACTTTGGTTTTGTTAAACGCGAGAACGACAACTTTTTAAATAGTTTCAGTATTTCTGGGACATTCTTTAATATTGAACGCGATAGATTCATATGTATCTATATTCCATGAAGACGGTCAATTTCATACTACTTATTTATTAATAAATTTTGGACATAATTTTATATGATTTTTAAAAAATAGAATTCTCTTTGTTTATCTGAAATATTACAGGACTAGTCGATTATATTTTGTGAGCATCTCACGTTTGCATGACTTGAAGTTAACAATTTTCGACTGTCAGTGACCTCTCTCACTATATTCTTGTATGAAAAAAATTCTTACGGTTGGATTTTATTGCACCACTACATACTCATTCAGGTTTTTTTAATATTACCAATACACTTCAATTTATGTTTATTTTCTTTCGTTCTGCCATATTTTTTTATTTGCTATTTTGTTATTATTTTACTGGGAAGTATTTCAATAACATATCTATGACATAAAAAATAACTGTAGAAATATAATTTTTTTTTTGTATAAGTTAGTGATTTTGTTCAAACATTGTTACACTTTACGTAAAGGTCAAATAATCATAAAATTCATTGTCATTTTTTTTATCATGTGATAAAGGGCAAATAAAACTTAACACTTGTTCAATGAAGAAAAAAAATGTTATCAATTTATTTGATACTTTTACGATTCAAACTTTTTTTTTCTTCTTCAGATTTACAAAAAAAAAATTTAACATATGTCTACTCCTGTGTTAAATCTGTGAGTCTTGCTGTCATTATTGAAAAATAAATAAATTATTTTTAAATTAAAATTTAGTAGTTCTGAAGGATTTCAAGTACAGAACAATGATGAATCAGGAACAACATATGTATGTGATTGTGGAGAAGAATATATGAGTGAAGAAACACTCAGACGACACCAAGTATGTCATCAATAATAATTCTAAATGAATTTTATTCATTGTATATTTCTATAGCAAAATAATTGTAAAAATCGATCTGTTATGTGTTCATTTTGTGCACAAATTTATCCATCATCAACTGCTTTGCGTGAACATTTACTTTCATGTGGAAATAAGACAGATGAATGTCCAAAATGTCATCAACGTATAAGACGTTCTCATTTTGCATATCATTATGAAAATAATTGTGCACCAGTTGATAGAGTAGAAACTCCACCAAATCAACGTAAAATTCGATTAATACATTTTCCTACAAATTCTAATAAACCAATTTCAAGAGAAGATATTCCCAGTGATGATTATTCTGAAAATAATTCTGGTCAAAATTCTTTAATTATTCCTCCAAGAGTAAATGGTAGACTTCAATCACCAGTATCAAGTATACGTAAATAATTTTATTATAATAGAATTATTTAAAATCATATTATATTATTTTTCTACTATAGGAAATTCACCAGTGACTATAGAATGTGAATATTGTCATAATCGATGTACACAAAATGATTATAAAATTCATAAAGTATATATTTTTAAGTATTTGAATGAATGTTTCATTCGTTTTATTATAGGACAAATGTCTTCAAAATCCAATAAATATTAACCAAAAACAAGTATCATCACAAACACATTTACGACAAAATCAAAATAATTCAAAGGGTGTTGCTCATATTCCATGTGAAATTTGTAATCAACTAGTTGATATACCTAATTGGTCAAGACATATTGTAAATAAATTTCATATTGATCTTTTCTTTTTTATAAACTTGTTTTTCATAGCAAAGTTGTCGTGAACAAGATGCACAAAGAATAGCAAATCGTGCTCGGTAAATTTATTCTTGTTTTAAGAATATATATATTTAATAATATACATATATCTAGTATAATAAGTAAAGAACCTGTTACTGAACAACTTCCATGTGAATATTGTGGGCAATTATATTCAGCTAAACAACTTCATTTACATCAAGTAATGCTTAATGGCTGAGTATTTAAAGTATAATTAATTTCTTATTTTTATTTGACAGGAAACATGTGTAAGAAATCCAGATAATATAAATTCTGCGGCTAAACTTGCTCGTCCACGAGCATCACCACCTGTTCTTCTACCAATTAAACTAAAAGATAATGAAAGACAACCTACACCATCTAGTAAGTCATGTGAATATACATATTATTTGATAAATAAAATAAATTATATATATTAAATTTTATTAAGATAATCGATCTGCCAGTAATCCTCGTTTTGCTCACTATCAAAGTATTGATATTGATAAAACACATGCAGCGAATAGATCATTGGATAATGACAGATTCAATAATTATCAAAATTCTATACGACGTTCAGCAAGTGATGAAATTGTCTTACATTCAGAAAATCCTTCTCGTGCTTTCTATGCTAATGAAAATGGACATAATCCATATGATAATATGTCACAACCATATAGGCAAGAATTATCTAGTAAGTTATATTTTATTTATTATAATTGTATTATCATAATATGAATAGATGGTACTTCACAACGTACAAGATCATCATCTACTAATGGACGAAATATCAAAGAAAATAAGGATATAATTAGTAATTCTAATGATGTTCGTTCACAATATTACAATGATGGTGAATATCGTGATCGCGTTCATAATGGATCTAATGTAAGTAAATTAGTCTGCTATCTATTTGTGAACTATCTATTTTGTTATCAGAGACGTGAACCAATAAGCAATGATCCTAAGCGTTCTTTAATGAAGAAAAAGAAAACACCATCTGGGTAAATATTACAATAATATTCTTTTTATATTACTTAATTTCTTATTTATTGAGAAAGATCTATTGCATTACTATATCAAAATGTATATAAATTAATAATATAACTTGGTTTTCTCTTTGAATAATAGAGTCATTTGAAAATTTTTTTCTCTAATTTTTAAAGTTTCCTTCTCTTTTGTTATATCAAGTATTAGCTGTCGTATATATATATATATGTATATATTCTAGGATTAAAAGATTTTTCGGGTGTGTATCTGATGGCCATCGTAGTGACTGAAATTTTTCAGACAATAATCAGTTGAAATAACTTCATTTATGTTTATTTTTATTTTTATTTTCTCCAAAGAAAATGTATTATAACAGTTTCTCTTTCGATAGAACGGATGAAAACTGTGATCATATTTAATTTTCTTATTTGTTTTGATATTTTTTGCTATTTTATACTTATTTTTGATTATTTCCAATATACCTATCTTCTATTTCATTTTATCGTCTTTGTTATCTTTGTATAAAATCCATATATATATACATATCTATATTAAATCATTAAAACAGATAATAAAACTTTAAATAAATGAACTTTTCAAGTCATTTTTTACATCATGCATAATTTATCTAATGTATGTGATTGATATTCTTATTACATTGAAAACTTGTTCATATGAGCAAATACGATCACGAGCATTTGATAGTATTGTAAGATGATTTATTAACAGCAGTTATTGTCCAATTTTATCAAGTGTTATTTATTTAGAAATTCTGTTTTTAAAAATTAAATGATAATAATTATAGATAAATGACGAACAGGTTCTGCATTATTCAGATCTACCAAAAAAAAAAGAATTTTTATATATAAAATTGAAACGGATAAAGACTAAAAGAGAAAAAATATAAAAAAATAATATTTAAAATGGTCCAAAGGTAATGACAAAGATATTGTAAATCTTTATATGGTCTAATAGAAACAAGAGTGCTCTATCTTTCTATGACATTTGATCATATATTTATTGCTTACATTCATACTCATTTGAAAAAAGATTCGTATTTTTTGGATAACTTTTAGTAAGAACAAGAGAGAGAACTAAGCAAAGATATAGATACATCGAATTGTGTATTATAGATTATTCTGATGTTGGTTTTTGAAGTATTTTTAATCAATTTTTCAACCTTTGAAAAAATTTTTCTTTTCATGAGAATAGAAAAATGCACAAAAATAAGCTTTTCACATATTTTCTAAGAAAATCATATTAGAAATTCGAATAGAATGCATATTATACCTTTCAACCTTCCACATTTTGTGGATCTTTGATTACTGGTTTGAATTTAGACTAGATAGTTAAATTTTTAGTGTCAAATCTATAACGCTCATTAATTGATGAAAGAATCTAAATCATTATATTTGGAAAATAAGTTCATAGTTACGTTTTAACAATGAAATATTGATTGAAAAAAAGAAAAGTTCTTTTTATTTTGAGTTTCTGTTGATAAATGAAATGAGAAATGATCTAAATCCTTTAATAATCGGAAAAGACTTTTAGCCAAGAGCATAAATTGATGAATAATAGATAATATCAATAAGATAAGAATTAAATTTCTTAAAATGATCTTATTCCTAAAACAAAAAGGTATTTTGAATATTTTTGTTTTTTTCATTTATAATTTAATACAATTTAGCTTTTAAAACAAAAAATTATAACAAGTTTATTGTGTCATATTTTTTGTTAATTGTTACTTTTAAATGTATCGAATTTAGAAAAATTTTATCATTCTTTTCTTAGCAAAAGTAGAAATGTATGACAAATGTTGATTGAAAAAAACCCTCACCCTCACCCTCGTAATTAGGAACAACTTTTCTTTTGCTTCTTTCAAGTACCTTCATTTTATGGGTTACCTATTAATTCATTCATCTTTTAAGAAAAATATGAAAAAAAAGTTTTTTTCCTAAATTAAGTTTTCCGAAGTAATTTGCTGCCCATCATGATTCAGACACTACTATTTATTTCTATTAGGTACATGCATTTTTCATAGATCGATAATTTTTTCATGAAAATAGGAGAACTAGCAAATAAACAATATATCATTTGAAAGAGGAGCATCCATATATTATAAAAATATAATAAATATTTTTGATTAAATGTAAAGTAGTCTCGTACTTATTAGAACACAAAGTGGTAAAATTTTTCTGTCAAAATCGTGGAAATGTACTGTGCTTCTCTAGTGTCGAAAAATACTCCGAGAATCGATTCATAGATAAAGATCTTTATCATACAATTATTTTATTTGTATGTTAAATTAAATAGTACAAAAACAAATACAACAGAGAATATAATAGAAAAAACAAATTGATTTGAACTGATATTGAGAAGCTTTACTTGAAACTCTTAATAATACGTTTAAATTACAATAAAATTTTAAATGAATTTATAAAAATATTATTTGAAAAAAATTCTTTTGTCAATCTCATCGAATAAAAGTGGATCCATCATTTTCTAATCTGTCTAATAAAATCGAAATCCTTCATTCTTGATATTATATCATATTTTTTTTCCTGTTATAAATATTATTGTTATGCTTTACTAATTATTACGAATAAATCGCATAACATAAAGTTGTTTTGATTTTCTCATTATATTCACATAACATTTATTTCAATATTCAATGTATCTATTCTCATTAAGATTTATTTTTCTATTTTCTATTAGTTATTCATTATGTAA
>JAJEKB010018996.1:0-10840 GCA_022393335.1 Macrotrachela quadricornifera
AAAAAAAAAGATTTTTTAGTTTGTCGAAATAAAACTCAATATCTGGAACATGTTTTTCATCAGGTGTAAGTTGAAAGTAAAGTTGTTGAATGGTCATTGATAATATTATTTTAGCTTCTTACATAGTAAAATTTTGTTCAATACGTGAACGAGATCCAATTGAAAAATTTTGAAAAACAAAGTAAATCTTTGCATGCAGATTTTGTTATTAAGTTGTTCATCTTTCATTATTTCATTTTTCAAATACACATTCAATACTAATATATATGTTAATCGTGTTATTTTTTTATGAATATCGAGAATTAATTCATTATTTTTATTAATAATAGTTAGTGTCTATTTATTCAAAAAATTTGATGTTGTGCCTGGCATAATTAACATCATAGACTTTATACTTTGGTGTTGAAAACCCAGTGCAATAAGTCACTGATATTGAGCATGAATGCTATCTTGAAATATTAAAAGATTTTTAGAACGTACTGATGAATCATATATGAATTATGGTAGATTAACTAAATTTTTCCTTCATTTCAATATTAAAAGACATTCAATCATCAATAAAAATAGTGTGATAAATATTAAAAATGTCACCTAGCATAGGGATATATCGCCTCTGAATACCTTAAATTCATCAAATGATTACAATACATAAAATATTACGCTTGTAAAGATAAAGAACCATATAATTGTTATTTAGGATAGACAAATAAAGGACGTGTGTTTTGATTGCCTAGTGATAAAAATAAAAATGATAGTCAATAAATGCGTCCTTCACAAAAAAAACAAACTTACAGTACAAAATGAATGAATAACAAAAACTGATATTGTATTAAGATTTCTTTTATGTAATATATAGACTATTTATAGTTTTGTTTTGATGGAAAATTGTCAAATAGTCAGAACAGTTATTTTGTTTCGATAGACTAAGTTCATTTTTACATTTACCATACAAATTAAAGAAAATTTTGGTTTTAAATAAATATGAGTGTGTAAACTTGAAAGACATAACCAAAAGCAGATAAAGTATCGATGACACAAAATAAGTTTAGTTTTACAATAGATAAAATTGAATATTTTGATTTTTCAAGAGTATGCTGATCATCAACAATAAGGCATCATTTATGATGATGAATCTACTTTGATTCAAGAGCAACTATTAATAAGATAGAAATGACTAAACAACCAATAGCTATAATATGTGTAATTATAACTGAAATACAATAATGTTATATTTCGAGTTAACCAAAAATTCTGATAAGTATATGCGAGAGGAAGGATGGGTCACCGTAATCAGAACTTTTAACAATTATTAATGATATTTTGAATTTTTGATCATCGTACGAACATTTTAAAAGCTTAACTTACAATGAATCTTGACGAGAATTCGATTTTCTACTTAGAGTCAACAAAAATTTCTGATTATGGTAAATATCCTAAGTGTAAATGAATATTTTCAATTGAAAATAATAATAATAAATTGAGAGTATTATACTGCTTTATTTATACTTTATTGAATTGTTTATGATACACTATGAATATTATTTTCCTTTTGATGATACGAAAATGATAAAAATCTATTAGACTTAGACGAAATACGACTTTATTAAATTTTGTAATCATGAAAATTATTTCAATGGTTAATTTCAAAACGTGTCCATGAAATAAAAATAAAATGGTTGTATTATTCATCGTAATCATATCAATATGCAGCAGTCATTGCACTATTTTTCACAAATCAATAGAAAGAAACTAACATAAAACACTAATATACGATAAAATAAAGAGGTATGTTCAGATTTCCAGAAAAGGAAATTTCCGAAAATACCAAAATTTCTATAATTATGTCAAATGCATATAAAAAAAAAACTATCTGTTCAACAATCCTTACTCGAAAAAAAAGAAGAAATTTGGGTAATTTCGGTAATTACCAAGAAATTTCGGTAATTACTAGGAAATTTCCATAATTTCCATGTTTATACGGTATGCATATGGTAGAATAAGCGTATGTTTCACGATCTCTACCCCAGAAAATAGAAGAAATTTCAGTAATTTCCATAATTACCGGGAAATTTCGGTAATTACTAGGAAACTTCTATAATTTCCATGTTCATACGGTAAAGACATGATGAAAAAAGCAATTACTTCAGGATCTCTTCCCCAGAGAATAGAAGAAATTTCAGTAATTTCAGTAATTACTAGGAAATTTCCATAATTTCCATGTTTATACGGTATGCATATGGTAGAATAAGCGTATGTTTGACGATCACTACCCCAGAGAATAGAGGAAATTTCTAGAATTTCCATGTTCATACGGTAAAGACATGATGAAAAAAGCAAATATTTGACGATCCCTACCCCCGAAAAAAAAGAAGAAATTTCAGTAATTTCGTAAATTTACTTTTTTGGAAATCTGCCCACTGCTGATCGAAGATACACTCTATTACATAGAAAATCATCAGGCATATGTAGAATGAATAGTTCGTTAGAAATGAAAATATTATTCCTAAAGAAGTCCAGAGACAAAACAAGAGGAAACTCATTGAGAATAACTGTAAAGAGAGAAAAATATATAGTGTAGGAAAAGAAAACATCAAATGAAGAATAAAAAGAAAATATCTATTAGAATATAATGAGAAACCACACAGATCTACACAGTGATAAAGAATACTTGGATCATTATTCAACAGATTTCCTTCTCTTTGCATACGTTACTAAGAAATGACGTTTATCTTGGTATATATATTTATTATAACTTGATAATGTTATGATTTAAGTAGGTGAAATGTAGTGTGCATGAGAGATAGATAAGATTTGAAAAGATTGTTTAAATTGATCAATAAGAACAAAACTGATTAGTCAAATACTATTAGATTGTTATTCATACTGAAAGGTTACAATTCACTCGATTGCATACTTGTTCATTCAGTATATTAACTATTAATAAAGATTGTTGTGTATATAAGAAGTCAAAAGTTTATTGTTCATTTGAATGGTTATTCCTTAACGTGTTATGTTTAAGAATATTATGTCTTTTCTCAACTATTTTTCCTCGGTAAAAGAAAACAGACAGATGATATTTAATAAATAGTAACTTACTACAAGAAGCATATGTTCCTTGAATTTATTCAAATTATCATATGCTATATTTTTTTAACTAGTAGAATATTTTTATTAACACAATGAGAAGTACATGTGATAGTTTATGGTTTATTGAAAGATATTTTTAAACAGAAGCTTTGTTGAACATATGATGAAACATCATGGCAGCTGTATAAGTCAACTTCGCTTATTGTAGTTATTTGATTGTAATGCGTATAATTGGCAACTGTGACTGAATGTAATCTGCTAATATAAGATAAAAACATTGTGAATTTCTCATATGAAAAATAAAGAAAGTTAACAGTCGAAAACTATGCATCGGTATCCAGCTATTTGATTTACTGCTATATATGAAATTTTTCATCATTTCTAAGATTGTAGTCTTCCTAGGTATTCGAAAATGCACAACCGATTTTTTCATCGCAATTTGTTGAGTTAATAAAGCAATTAAGTTTTACATACGGATAAATTACTAACATGACATTGGGTTTTAGAAAACCTAGTCTCAACTCAAGTGCATTAAAACAATATGTAGTAGACCATACATATAAGCAAATAGATAATCAAAACGAGCAATAGTTGATTCCAATTAATGACATTTTCATCATAAAAAAATTACCAATGTATACAATAGTAATTTCACTATTATAATCTGAAATTTTGCGTATAATGCTGTACAATATTTGCAAACAATTCACTTCTGAAGTACTGCAAATACATATATGATAGGATTGGAAACTCATAATGTGGACAAAATAGTGTATATATTACTACTGAATCTCTCTCTAGAAGCAAATATATGGAACTGCATTATCTTGCTGTATGATAGGGATTGCTCAAAATCATTTTCAAAGAATCGAGAGATTATTAAGTAACGATGGACAAATCATTCCTCTTTTTTCTTTTTTTGAATTAATTTGGTATCAATTAACTTGTTCGACAATTGAAGAATATAGTGAAATAACTTCAGTCAAACTCTAAATGATTCTGAATTCGACTAGAAAAGTTAGCAATAAGTTTCAACATTATTCATATATTATATTGATCGATTCTTTTGCTAGTAATAAGTGATATTTTCCTTTATTAGTTAGTTACTAGCTTATTTCAAAAATAATACTTTATTCTTATAAAATACAAAGATAATAACAAATTATTCTGACTATATTTATGCTCATTTTTTATGATTCCAGAGATATTAGAGGAATTAACTTGCTTTTTATACCTACCACTGTCATCTTTTATTGCTGAATATTGTTACAGGTACGTTCTAAAGAATGTATAGTAATATTATTATATACTATAATTATACTTTGTCAATTTCAATGTTTTGTTCAATATTTACCATGAATGTATATGCGACATTGACGACGCTGATGTTTGTTATCTAAAGATTGATTTGATCAACTATCAATTACAATTGATTGTGATATTTTTTGTTGTTTGTGACAAAAAACATAGATATTCGATTCGTTTCCTTGTATGTGACAGAAGATACTTTGCCCATCCGAACCAAAAATAGAGCGAATATATTCATGATTTATTAAAAACTAGCTATTTTTCACGCTGGAACACTACTATAAAGAGATATCACCAAAATAATATGAGATATTTATATCACTTACATTCGTATTGGTTCAATTTTCCATTGCATGCTGTGCGATCCATATTATATTTGTTGCTATATGACAAACTGTTCATGATAAAGCAGAATACGAATTTCCTGTGCGCTGGTTCATTAAATATGTGACGCTTCTAATAGAAAACAACATTATATTGTCGATTTCTAGCTGAACTAGATGGTATTCGAGTTTTACTCGACTACGAAATGTAGTGCGAAGCGGAAAATATCGGTTATCGAAAAATCAGTAATTCATTAAAAATGTCTATTCGTTTCAACGATTCAACACGAACGAAACAGGCACTCGACAGACTCTTTCGGATTTGTCGAATCATATTTCCTGTTTGTCAATGTTGTCGAAAAAGTAAGGTTTCAATCAATTAGTTGATCGAAAATGAGAAAAAGTTCTAAGTGCAGACATAACAAAATTCATCACTATGAGAACTTTATCAATACTTATCAACTTGCTTCTAGTGAACACTGTCGATTGTTGCTTTAATTATCTGTCTGATTCACTATTTATCCTCCAATATATTCATATCTGTTATATAGAGGACCTCTTATTGACGATCAAAGAAGAAATGGTACGAATTCGATCTCGAAATTCTATTCTCACGTTGAAACGAAAATTTTCTGTTGATCCGTTCTCAACTTCATCGCGACAGAAAATACCAATTTAGAATACGTACGTCGAGAAGGAAATAAATTCGTTATTAATAGATAAGAAACTTTTGAAAAATCTAAAAACTTGATCTTCATATTCAAAATTTTGTTATATTAATTCTTTGATAGCAGCGCGAGATGAAAGCCTAAAATAAAAAATAAATAAAGTACAATTTAAACTTAAAAATTGAATTTAAAAATTGCAAATGTCAAAATCTAATGATTTTCTTAATAGTCTAATTCAATCTATTAGACATTTCATATGTTATAACTATTGACCTCTACAAATACTAGAAACCAATCATCTATCAATTTAATTTGTATATCAATCCATTAGTTATCATTTGTAAGTCGCATTGATCAAATTATTAGTTCAAATAGGTTAAACGCTAAATTTTCATGCAGATGTCATCTTTCGGAAAAAAACATAGTCCTTTAAAAATCGTCATTTTGTTATGCTTCTTATGACAAAACGAAGCTTTCCATTGAAAATCAGAAAACGGATGGTCATGATTCAATCTTCGTACTTTAATCTCACGTTTCAACGAATGTTTTATCACTTTCCGTTCATGAGATCGTCGCTATGCAAAATGACAAATTTTTACACGAATGTTGAGAATGTAAGAAATAGAAAAAAAACTTGCGAAGGGCTACACGAATGCTGTGTTTTGCATCGCATTAAATATCATTTAGTCAATATACGCAGAATCTTTAGATGAACATTTTCTTGTTTAAGGGCAAAAAAATTGGTAATTAATTTTTCTACGCTGAATTTCGAACACATTCTTTTGTCGAGAAAACAAACTATTGACCAATCGTTATAAAAAAAACATTAATTAGAACAGCTTCTCGTGTTCTAATAACAATCATGTTTCGCTCTACATCTGAAAGAATAGAATAAGTATATCCATTGGTATGTCGAATATGTAGATTATATCCTTAATCTGTATTCGAAAATGATACTGTGTGGCAGGGTCTCTGAAAGCCTGCATGTCATATTTTGATTAATAAAGGATGGTCCAGAAGTGTCGACCCCTCGTCATAGATGGACTATAATTATAAAAATCTTATATACAATTAATTGGTCAAATGATGTGATTTTGTAGAGAAAAGGCGGGCTATCTTTCTATAATAAGATGTTTCGAAATGCTTCAGTAGAAGATAATCATATGACCGTTTTATTTCTCTCGAGTAAGCTTTTCTCATTTTGCGTTTTTAAAAAATCGGGTTGTGCATAATTTTTTCATTATTTTTCCATCCGTAGATGCTTTAAAATCGATTCCTGGGTATTAGTTTTTCACACTGCAGCTGGTGAGTTGATTTTAAAGCATCTGCAGATGTAAAAATAATGAAAAAAATTAGTTTTGTTGAAAACTGGATGTTTTTCTTCCTAACCAAAAAAAAAGAATTTTTTCAAATTTGTTATGATATTTTACTGGTTTTTTTAATTTTCATGCCAGGAAAATGGCTTAAAAGATTTTAAATATATATAATTTTGTAGAACTCGACGTGCTCTATCAAAGCACGTAAAAATATGCCAGAAGAAAAACTTTTATTCCATTTTTGAATTAGTAGTGTCTTCATTTTCTGTCTCAAAAAGTGTAAAATTTCTGAAAGTTTATTAGTTTCGACATCAAAAAGTACCGACAACTCCCGTTATTTGGTATCAATAAATGCAGTTTTTGACGAGCTTTCATCTAATACAAAATTCATTAAGTGTTCAACTTGAAATCATAACGCTATCTCCCTAGCAAAATGTTATGCACAACACGGTTTTTTAAAAACGCAAAATGAGAAAAGCTTACTCGAGAGAAATAAGATGGTCATATGATTATCTTCTACTGAAGTATTTCAAAGCATCTTATTATAGAAAGATAGCCCGCCTTTTTCTCTACAAAATCACATCATTTGACCAATTAATTGTATATAAGATTTTTATAATTATAGCTCATCTATGACGAGGGGTCAAAACTTCTGGACCACCCTTTGTTTATAAATAAACTTTATTTTTGAAAAGCAGTTTTATAAAAAAAAAAAACAGGATATATCTCTCATAAAGACTTACTTCATCCATAATTGATGTTCGTATTCGCGATGATTTTTTATTTATCTATTATGAAATTTAGAAAGATGTAAAACATACAAAGACTACTTTATATATATAGACTATGAACTGGTTTATATAATAGGTTGTGGAGAAACATAGCAATATCTGTCATATATCAGTACCTTGATTTTCATTTAATATTATTCCAGTGTCTATTTATTTTGATTGGATCTCTTGTTATCTACCATGCTGATGAGAGATAAGTAAGATCCTGAAACATATCAACATAATTAATATACGCTAAGTTTGTATTAATACATTTCATACCATACATATTTTTGCTTTAAATAGATCTTTGCGAGAAAAAAAAATCGTTTTAAATATTTGAATAAGCGAATAGAACGAAAATCTAATTAACGGTCTGCTCGTGCTATAATTAAACTTATTTGAACTCTTTGTATTTTATCTTGTATTATGAAAAACTGTAATTATTGCTGATGATATCAGACACTTTAATGTGTAATAAAAGGAGATTTGATACAATTCTAAACTAGAACTAATAATAGAATGGAACCATAAAATAAAGTCTGTACTACAGGTACATCATTATCAAAATAAAACCACTTTCATCGTTGCCCACAATACTACATAACTTAAAACAAACTGACTATGATTGTCGTTGAGTTTTTAGCATATCCAGTTAATATTGCAGTGAGCAGCATGGTACGTTTTTAGTAGAATGCATTATCTTAAATTCTATTATCAATAATAATTTATAGAGGAAAAAATATAAACAAATTTCAACTCAAATTAAATTAATTATTATGATAAAACTAATTTTGATTTCTCTCTTGTAGATTATTATTTTTTCTCATTTTTTATGAATAAGAAGATACAATGAGCTTTATTTTGTACAGGATTAATCATAAATATCTTTACGAAAACTATTTCAATACTGTCACCTGCTTATAATCAATTGGACTGATATTTTCATTGGTAATAAAGAAGGATTTAAGGTTTTCATTAATAAGAAAAAGACTAAGAAATTTGCTTTACACTATCATTTTTGATTGGAACACAGATTTATGGATCATACATCTTCTTAACAGAATATCGTATTCATGGTGTTCTAAAAGTCATTTTTATAGAGTAAATCTCATTAATTAAGGATGTTCTACTCAAATGATGCCCATTTTTACATTAATTGTACAAAAATATCTGTAGTATGATTCGTTTTACATAAAATTAGATATCCTACCTTTCACAGGCATTATATACATATATGCTATGTTTTGATATCCGTAAATCTCACATATCTATATTGACGCCCAAAATAAAAGTTCAAAGTAGAATTTCTTAGCCCTTTTCTTGTCATTAATAACTTTGAACTTTTCTCTACCATCGATATAAATATCAGCCCAATTGATTAAAACTGGATGAAGATAATCAATTTTTTATCATAAAAATATTCATGATTCCGTGGCATGATATTTTCGCGCGCGATACTTCCTCGCAGTGTGTCTAGGTGAGGGTGAGAGCGCGTGGAAATGTCGTATAATCATTATCGCATATCGAATCTTTTTTCCTAACTAAGATCCATGTTACTAATTGATGAGGCAGCCTTTTTCAATTAAAACTATGTACTTTGACATTTTTCAAAATATAACTGATCATGATCCTCATCCCCAATTAACAAAAAAATCTCTGATACCACTTCAAGAAATTCATGATCATCAATAGAAATTTCTGTATTTATCATTATATGAGAAAGAAATTTTCGAGAAATTTCAACGAAGTTTCGATAATTATCGATACTATGGAATCAAGTTACCAGATAATTTTGGTAAATACCAACTCCAAAATAGAAAATCTATCAGCAATTATGGAAAATATCACCACACATAGATGAAATTATTACGAATTTCCTGTAATTCTTTTAATACGCCATAGATATGATGCGTATAGATAAAGATTGGAACAAGCCTACTCCCCAAAAAGTAGAAGAATTTTTGGTAATTGCAATAATTACCAGGAAAATTTAGCAATTGCAAAAATTTTAAAAATTTCTTCTTGGAGATAGGCGTCCTTAAATTTATATCTATCTTATCATGTCTCTATAATAAAGATAAGGAAATTATAGAAATTTCCAAGTGATTTCATCTACATATATTGGTATTTCCTGTCAATAGTCATGAATTTTCTGTTGCAGAGTTAGTATTTACTGAAAAAACCTGGTTACGCAACTCTTTAATATGAGTAATTACGGAAATGTCGTAAAAATTTCTTTTCTATCATGAAGGTAATTTCCAAAGATTTCGGAAAATTTCCTTACTGTGCTTTATAGTCATTTTGAATAGTATTATGGTGATTACAGCAGTTTCTAATATTTTCTGAAACTTCTATTTTCTATGGTTACAGTTTCACAAATGGGAAATTTCCTTTTTTTTTAGAAATCTATCTATTTTTGGAAAGAACTGAGTTGATGCGACGATTTTTTTATATACGAGGTTTTATTCATTTTTCAAAATAATAAATCTATAATAGTCTTATTTGATACTAGTGTTATTGTTTACTCGAACTAAATTGATTAGATCATTTGTATTACAAGGCTGTTTAATATAACATAATCTTTGTTTCATTTGCACATCATTTAAATAATAAATGAATAGGACTCAGTAATGTAATAGTAGTCGTCATTTCATTTATTTATTCATTGTTAATCAGTTAAAATTTAAGTATAATAATGGTTTGATCTCTATATACTGTCGTCACAATCGTCTGAACCATAGCTGTTGAACGTTGACGATGCTGTATATAGACGTGAATTTTATTTTTAGATCTTGGTATGATAGTTTAGGAAACATGTATGAAGCACAAAGAACAATTAATAAGGGACTAATTAATTTTTGTGTACTCAAAAAGTGAGTACACTCTAGAATCGGTCAGTGTGTCCGTCCGGCCGTCCGTTTACACGATAACTCTTCACAATTACATTCGATTGAGCTGAAATTTTGTACACAGAATTGTCTCATCAATATCTCGGTCGAGTTCGAAGATGAGAAAGATCCGACAAGAAATGGCTGAGCTATCGAAAAAATTGTCATTATTCACCAGACCATCCCTGAGGGGGGGGTACAGGGATTTTTCAAAAAAAATTTTTTTCTCAGAAATATTTTAAATATATATGAATCGACTCAGTTTTTAACGCTGATTCCGAATATGATATTAGTTTTGAATGAAATCGTAGTTTTTTAAGTGAAAATTGCTTAAACAAGGTCCCAAAATGCACAAAAATTCTATCCACAAACGAAATTGCCTAAATATGTCTCAGATGAGCAATTATTTTGGGGTTTCCCAAATGCCAGGTTTTTTAGCTAATCGAAAGGACTATCGAAAGGTAAAACCCGAATCGA
>JAJEKB010018996.1:17220-32482 GCA_022393335.1 Macrotrachela quadricornifera
TCAGATTGGAGAAATCTTGGGAAATTGTCAGATTGGAGAAATCTTGGAAAAAGCTATTAAAAGAGAAAGTCATGCTCTCATCATAATTAAGTATTACAGAATATAGTTTATTCTTATGAGTTTTTTCCATTACTTGTATGCTTTATTTTTGACAATCCTGAAGCAACACATTCTTGGCAATCGAGTTTTGGATCACGAATTCTAAGACAAAGAAGTGATGTTACATTGGAATGCACCACCGCTTCATCTAGCAGATTCATTCATCAAGTCCTGTCTCAACAACTGTTTCTCTAACTGAAAGGATAAATATTGGATTTTCTTTAAAAAAAATAGAACAACATCGTCTATTCAAATTAATTTCACCTAGTTCAGTTGTTCTGAATCCCTTTAGAAAAGAAGAAGTAGAAAGAATTCCTATGTTGTACGAACAGTAACAAATAGAACAAAATGTTGCCATATTTATTTTTATTTATATTTTGTTTCAAATAAAGTTGGTCTGCGAGTGGCAAAGAAAAAATAGCTTTGGGAAAATTTTTTGGAGAAAATTTCCGCAGGGGGGGGATTTTTTATTTTTTGGAAGATTCTTCACTTCTGTTGTATGGAAAGAATGAATTTGTCTGAACAATTCTATTTCATAAAATTATTCTTGAATATTTCATATCCATCTGATATAAGAAATTTTCACAACGTTATTTATTATCTCATTCAATAAACTTTTGTTTATATTAGTAGATCAATATAGTAATTATTAATTTGAATTTGATTTATTCATACCTTTTCATTTTATATACAGCATCTGTTTTATCGTATTTACTCATAATTTATAATATAAATTTCCTATTTTTATTAAACAGTAACAAGACAAATTGCTACATATATATGATTAATATCATAAAAACCCGAAGAGTTTTGATTATTATCTTTCAGGATTACTTTAAATTTGAAATCTCTTTTAACAAAATAAATTTAGTTTTTATTTTAAATTTTATCACAAATAATAGAAAAATTGAAAATTCTAGGTCAATTGATTTTATAAATAGAACTGACTTGTCTTTCAAAAACAAATAGAAAAATAAAAAATAATAAACAACTACATTCAAATAGATAAGACTAAAATAAATTTAGTAGTTATTATCATATTTCTTTTTACGTTTATTTCATATGATGATTTTACTAAGACAACAACTATTATGATGTATTTATTGAAACTTATTGTAATAAAAGAAGTGAAAATATAACAATATGTTGGGTCTTCCTCATATAATATTCAGTTTAGCGTTTTAATGAGATAATATTGATCAAAAGAGATTAAGATATAACAACTAAATCATCTTATTTCGTTCTCCTTTTATCTTTTCGGTTAAATATATTATTTAATGAAGACGAATATATCCGGTATACAAAAAAAAGATTTACTATTGAATAACTATACAATTAATCGATTCGTAAATCAATATGTATTCTTCTCTTTTGTTCAATTCTTCTTCTTTCTTTTCGTAATAAATAGTATTAACCACCCATTGAGCCATCATACTGATGATCAACATAGTTTTGACCTTTATTATAGCAGTCGATGTATGTTGACAAACAGATAAAAATGATATCATCGATCATTTTTGTATATACATCAATATAATATTCTTATCGATCTGATGTTTTTCTTGAAACTAAATATGTAAATGTCATAATAAAGATAATAAAAAACAACCTACTTCATTTACCTCAAATTAATGATTGAATATGAGTAAATGAATTTTGAACAAGACAAAGTATCTATTTTCTCATTTCTGTTTTAATGAATATTCTTTTCTTTTTTGCCCGAAGATAATTTAATGTATGTGATTTGAGAATAGTGACCACCGGTCGGTTATTCAAACTCAAGTATGTATATATGCATTGATCAACTGATGATGACGCCCTCCTCCCTCTTCTTTTCATTATATCCTTTTTTTAGCACCTGCGGCAATAAGTTTATTCGTGACGACTTAAATGATGATGATGATGATGATGAGAGCAATTGCCAGATTAATTTCGATGAATTCGTTCTATCAAAAACGCTATTGGTTGGTTAAGCATACAACACTTTGCACATGTTTCGACTCCCGTTTCCGTGTACATATATATATATATATGCATACATACGTATGTATCCGATATCAAAAACAGAATACGGATATATTCTTTCTCTTTTAATGGATTAGTCGAGATGAAGAAAACAAAATGTCTCCAGGAAATAACAACAATCTATTATAAATGAAACTTCCTTCTGGTTAGTCGTACTATAGTTGATATATTGTTTAGATGAATAAACATAATGTCCTCGTATTTCTTTTTCTGTGCATGTGTTCATTCATTGTTTGATGTCAGTCATCTTGCATTGTTATCAATCACATATTTTTCTTCCAAGAAGTCAGAAGTTCATCATCTCATCATTATTAAAATTATATTCACTTAATATAATTCACTTTATCATAAAGCATCTTGATTATGTCTGTATATTCAAGAAAACAAAAGGTGTGTAAAGAATGTTAAAAAAATATTTAAACTAGACAAACACAAACTGTGTTGAATTAGAGAGAGAGAGAGAAAGAGAGAAGAAATAGATGAGAAATTCAATGAATGGCACCAGACGACAAGTCTATCACGTTATGCAAATATTATTTCGATGCGGTCGCTGTTACTAGTCATCTTGGGTGTTGATGGTATGATCGTTCATTGGATTAGCATTATGTACAATTCAAGATAGTGTCTTTTGAGATTTACACCATCAGATAATTGCCACTCGTCACTTATCAAAAAAAAAAAAATGATGACATGAGTATGTATTTTATATGGGCAAATGAATGAATGACATCAATCAAGCTTTTCTTATATCACTTTCATAAGTTTTCTTTATCTAATTTAATTTTCATGTTGTCGAAGAATTCAACGGATTCTTTTTGCACGAACTTCCGATCTTTAACTAGTCGTCTGTCTATTGATTAATGATTCTATCTAAGTAGAATCTATTTATTTAAATAGAGCATACGCTTGCAATGTGACCTTTTCTCTCGTTAAAATTGTCAATCATTATTCTTTATAACTCAGATTGAGACGGGTGAGTAATACATTAGAATAACATAAATATGTTTAACGATGAGAAAAAGAAAAAGAAGAAGATTATTCTTTCTTGTTGTTGCAGACAAATGATGACCGACGGTCAAAGAATTCAGGTAAGTAACAAGCGGATATATTGAGTAGGAGGTTAATTTACGTTTGGCGGCATGTCGCGTGTCAAATTATAAAGTTGTTCATATATGCTTGTTCTATTTAATCTTTATATTTATTCCATATAGTAGGCAAAAATATGTATTAACATATTTCTAATCAAACGCCTATAGTTATATATACTACATAATCGATCACATCTCATCATCCCTAATTAATAAATACAATAAGAGAAAAGTGTCCCCTTTCGAACTACATAATCCTTTTTTGCCGCAATATGAAAAGAGGATTAGAATCAGCCATCATTATTCATCCTATATACGTATCATTGTTCATGTTACATGTATACACCTTTGGCTATTTCACCTCTCGATCATCCATCTGTCTAACAACCTATGCCAGTTTTTTTTTCATTTTGACAATCATTCTCTCGAGAGATCAAATAGCAATACACACCTAAAATCTATCATATTGTATGAGTTTTCGAGTAGGTTAATGTGTTCACAGTTGATGGACAATGTATACATACATAAATATATATATATACATATACTACTGTACTGATGATTAAACATTCTGCCACATATACATATATAAAAATCAGACATTTTTGCATATCCGAGTGGTACACATGTTACATTTGATCATTGCAGACAAACGACAATGATTTCGATAATGATTTTGCATTCATGATAACGAGCTCGAGTGAACAACTTCCGTCTTCGAGTGGTCTAACCACTCGATACATAGTCGAAACGAGTAGAGATCACTACTACCATTTGCCTTCGAGCTAGGATCAAACGTCAGTAAAGATGGCTAATTGTTGCTGCTGGCCGACGAAGCGTGTGCGTGCCGGAAAAAAGAAAAAGAGAGACAGAGGCAAAGACAGAATAAAAATCTTGATAATATATTGTATATTTAGTTTTTTCGGACAGACAGACAAGCGGCATATATAGACTGATCAGAGACGAAAAGAAAATGATTGCATCATGTATATACTAACTCATTAGTAAAACTTGATGTACACCTGTCCGATAATCTTTTCCTATTCTTTCTTTTTTATGTCGGTATGAGTTCAAAAATATAACACACGAACAATTCGCTCTTTATATATGTATGGATATGTATTCACATTCAGTCAATTGAAAAAAACAAAGAGGAGGGACTATTCATTTATTCACCTATTGTCAAGGAGAATTCACTTCAGGTTTTATTTTTTTCTCTTTTCTTCTTCTTCTTCTTTTTTTTTATGTACACCTACTGCGATTAGCATGATGGTGGTAAAGAAGGGAATATACACATATTCATACACAAGAGCATGCCGATTCTCCTCTGCATGAGCAAATACTATACGAAGAAGAGAGCTCTCTTTCGTTTTTTTGTATATATACATATAGACACTAATCTCTCTGATGAAGATGATGTGGACATACACATAGTCCGCTCATTTCGTCCATCGTATGATTTGATCAATAATTCATTATTCGTCCACATTCGCGTATACTAAGGTACACATTGAAAGAAAAGGAGACTTTTTTTCTTCATTGCTTCGATGATCTCCATCGCACACATGCTTAGAGTGCATACATGCATACACGCGATCCGACTATTGTTCAATATATTCATCATTGAACATATGTCGCGCTAGTCTTGCTATGTAGGTAGAAGATCATCGGCGCATTTCCGGTGGTTAATGTTTTTGTTGTCCACCATCACATTTTTTTCCTTTTCTTATTCTCACACTCTCTTTAATTATGCACAGTATGACTAAAAGTTAATGAACATAAAATAGTAAGTGCATGTGTAGTTGACCTAATCCGTGCTGAGCAGTAAAAAACGTGGTATGTATGCTCCTGTCTATCAGTCACAAACAACTGCTTATGTTTATTTCCAAATTCTATTAGACTTACACAACTCATCATCGTTTACATGATTATCTAGTAGATCAAATTTTCTCGTTTTTTTTTGTTAATATAACTTTTCTATACATACATATATATATATATATACATATAATTATACACAATCGAAGAAATTGTCTATAGATAAGTAATAATTTCTTTTTCATTATTATCGATTGAGAAATTGTAATAAGAAAATGAATTTCTCTTTTTTTTTATGTATATAAATGATAATGTTTATGAATACTTGATGTCTTTTTCTTCATATTTTTATACACTTTATGTCTATTTGACATTGCTACATTCTATATAACGTACGCATAGTTTGCGCAACATATCAGAATAGGACAAGATGAGAAGAACGAGTTGCAGTCGTATTACATTGATGTAAGGATGGCAGAAAAGAAAGGCACAACAACAGCAAAAAAAAAAGGGAGAATATATATAAAAAAAAAACCCGGGCATTCGTCTTGTTGTCCTCTTTTTCTCGTTTTTTTTTCTTTCCTTCTTCTTACCACCCACAATTACTCATAGATACTCACTTATCGAATGTGCTGTGCTATGCTCGCACAGCGTGTGAAGCCGAAAAGGTTGTCATTTTCTTCTCTTTTTTCTTTTTCTATACATACACACACATATACGCATACACACGCGCGTGTACACATACACATCGGATAAAGATCTTGTATTTAATAGTAAAATTTAAAACAAAATCAGAATCTCGTGATAATAATATGACTTCTATGCATGCAACCAGGCATAGAAATCACATACTAAAAAAAAAGGCTACAATGTCGATCATAGACGGTAAGATAATTTACATGCAACGATGCATGCAACATAACTATATGATTTTTTTTTACTGGAAGTATTATATAACATTGTGACTCCTTTTTTTTTTCTAGGCTATATAAATATATTTGTCCTTTATATTATTTTAGATTTTTTATTTAATGCATCATTCATTGATCTAACAACTGACAGACTAATATAGACAATCATTAGAAACGATGTTTTCCATATTGGTAGTAGTTCTATGTAAGTTTATACACGCTTTATACATTTACTCATAAATCATAGGCAAGCTCTTTAATGTTGACTTATGGACATATGGCCACAGTTGAAATAATAATAGTCAGATTGATGAATCCTCATTATTCTCTTGAAATATGACGACACCTGATGGTAGTTCTATCATTTTGTCATTAGACTACATCTTTATATACTTTTTTTGACCTTTCTGCCGTATGATTGGCCTCGTTTTTCATTTTTTTTGTACTATTCTTAAAAGAACAATAGAAAAGTTAGTAATGCAAGATTAAAGACTTTTATTTTTTTTTTTTTTTTTTTTTTTATTAAATAGTCCTATTACGAGTACATAGTGATTTGGTTATTAAACCAAGTGAAACATCATTAACAAGAGATCAATATAAATCATTCGTTGCATCATGTAATGGTCAATCAAATAGTCGAGTAATTGGATGGCGATCACCACAACGACAAGATATACCTGAGAATGAACATGATCGGTAAGAAAAAGAAATTTATTATGAAAAAAAGAATCTAAAAATAATATTTTTATATTAGTGTTACTATTGAACAACAAGCCAATGAAGTTCGATTAAGAATTCGAAATTTAACAACAGATGATCAAGGTATTATTTTTTATGTAATCTTTTTATTTATATTAACAATTTTATTTCGTATTTCAATAGGTACATGGGAATGTATTGGCACAGATAATGCTGGTCGACAAAGTCGAAAATCTTTTCAATTAATAATAAAAGGTTTGTTATATATATTTCTACAATACAAAAAATTTATTTTTTTTTTAATTATATTTTAAGTTCCTATTACTTTTCATGGTGATTCTACTCAATATGCTGCACTTGGAGAATCAGTTATAATTAAATGTCGTGTTCAAGCTAGTCCAGCAGCAGAAGTATCTTGGTTTAAAGGACAAGAAAGAGCACGAATTGGTTTGTTTATAAAATATTTTTATTATTAATTTATTTTTTGGTTTTTTACTATTCAGATCCTCAACATTATACACGTGTTAATGAAGGTTTACGTATAAATCGAGTAGAAATGTATGATAATGATACATTTTGGTGTCGTGCTGATGTACTTGAAACAGGCGAATCAAGAGATTTTCCAATAACTGTTATTATTTCAAGTAGAATACTCTTATGAATTAAATAATTAATTTCTTTATTTATTATTTAATTAGAATCTGTTACACAACCACGTATAACTTGTGCAAATCCGTGTGCTATTGAAAAAAAGACAGCTACACTTGTTTGTGAAGCAACAGGTTTACCACCACCAAAATATTCTTGGTATTATGGATCGGTATGTAAATTATTTATATATAATATTCTTTTATTAATTCTTGAAAAAAAAACCACCAATAAAATCGTCGTTAATCTATAGGCAGACGAGTTAAGAGCTGTAAAAGTAAGATTATAGAAAAAAAAACGAAGAGAACTATCTTAGCATGTTAGTTTTTTGCTTTATTTTTTTATTTTTGAGTGATCGTGATGTTTGCATGTCTGTTTTATTTTTTTTTATTATTCTTTATTATTTCATTTTTTGTAGTGAATTTTAAATTATTATTTATATATTATTTTATTTTAAATCCCATCCCCTTTTATTTTATTCAGATCAATGTTTTAACAATTCCGGTAAAAAAATAATAACTAGATGAGTTTTTTAATCCATTTTTTTGTGTGCGTGATTTAATATTTAGAAAAATATCAGTTTTTATTTTTAACTAATATTTTTCAATTAAAAACAAATATTTTGTTTTTGTTTTAAATCTCACATATACATTCAGGAAGACGAAATAAAGTCGATCCAATTGAATTTGAGTATGGTACTTTATCATTTTATTTCGGAAATATCTGGAACAGACGGAAAACAGCGTGTGAGTGATGAATAAATAAAAATTAGAAAAGAAAAGGGGAACAGATATGTATATATATATATCAATCAACCAAAATAAAAAGCTATACTATCAGCATGATATTCGCTTTAGTAATTTTTGTGTATATTCTGACTGGCTCAATGCACGTGTGTAATTTTATATACGGTTCCCCAATGTGTGATTAAACGTTTTCATTTATTTTATTTATCAAAGAAGTAAAAAAAAAACATTTTTTTTTGTTATAATGAAATTTAGGATTCACCTGTTGGTGCAAGTGAAGTACCAAAATTTGTTGTACGAGGTAATCAATTAACGATTAATTATGTTGATGAAACTGATAATGGAAAATATTCATGTCATGCTTATAATGAATATGACAGAAAAGGTCAACGAGCTGAATATAATTTAAATGTTATTGGTATGTATCAAGGAAACATTAATAATTTCTTTTCTTTTTTTGAATAATCGATTAAGCTTACTTCTTGCCATGTAACACTAAAACGCGTCTATAGATGCGTTTCAACAAACAGTTGGATTCAAACGCATCCAAAATCCAAATTTAGTTTTCCCTTTTTATCGTTCAAAGAAATAAATCTAAAAGCATTTCAACAATCAAATGCATGTAAATGCAGTCAAGCGGACACAGATGCCTAAAACGTGATTGAACATTTTTTAAGATAAAAAAAAACTAACTTTTTCATCGGATAATTAGCACAATTATCAACAATTTGAATATTTTTGGTGATTTTATATGACTTCTCGAAGATTTGTTCTGAATTGATGTATTCTTTAAAACTTAACTAGCTGAACAAGATAGCAGTTGCATATTAGTAAACGATCTTTTTCGAAGTATTTTTCATATAAATATAAGCGATCATTCTCAGTAATATAACTAACATAATCTTTAGACCATCTGTATAATAATGATTTCGATAAACTCTTTTCAAAAAAGAAGAATTATTTTTCCTACATTAGATCTCATCTTTCATGTTACACAAATTCCTAATTTTTCTAAGATGTATTTTTTTAATTGTAGAACAGATTCCACGTATCATAAAAATCAAGAGAATTCTCACTTGTAATAAATGATCAACATGCAAAATAAAGTATATTCATTGTAAAAAATTACTTGCGATAAATCTATGTTAAATAATGAAAGAAGAAATATGTTTGTAGGAAAAAATAGTGAGGAGTTAAAATCTGTCTAACAATATATAATTAAGAGTCGCATTGATTTATAATTACTTTTGATTTGTTCTTAAATTCTTAGAAAGAGACATTTCTTGCTAATATATTAAAACTTTTTTCTCGAAATCAATAAATTTGTTTTCATTATATAAGAATCGAGGTATTATTCATTTGTAGTTTTTTTAAATTAAACTTTATCTCTTCTAAAATAATATGAAGATTAATTAACAATCAATAATTAAATATACTCTTGTTTTTATACGTTTCATTCTATATCACTTAAGTTATTTTACATTACCCTATCAAAACAGGGATACATGTGAGATATTCATAAACCGTACTTTTATAATCGAATGTCTTGTGTTGTAGCCTAGCTCATTGCACAATTTAAACGCATGTATAAAAATAAAATACTTGCCTGTTCGCATACCTCTAGAAAGAGCTGACCCTCATCTACGCGAACAGAACAATTTTTTTTTTCCCAAAAAATTGATACAAACGCGTTCTCATCAGCGTTTTAAACACATTTCCAGACGTGTCTAGACGCGCAAAATTTTCTCATGGGTTCTATGATTAAATATGTTTTTCTTTATTTAGTTCCACCACGTTTATCACCAATAGCACCTATTGAAATAAATCTTGATGAACAACATCCACAACATGTTTCATTTGTTTGTCGAGTTGAACGTGGTTCATCTGAAAGTCTTTCATTAGAATGGCAATATTTAAATAATACTTCAATACAATCAACAAATGGAATTTATATTGATAAAACACGTCTAGAAACAGATAAATATATTGAATTACGTTTTGAACCATTACGTCGAGAACATTTTGGAAATTATTCATGTGTTGCAAAAAATCTTGCTGATAGTTCTTATTCACTTGCTAGCCTTTATATTCAATGTATGTTAATTAATTCTATTATAAATAATATTTATTATTAATTTTAGTTCAACCTGTTTTTGTTGGACCAAATATAAAAACTGCTTCAACAATACCAAATTATCGAGTAGTTATGCGTTGTCAATTTGAATCATATCCACCACCACAAATTCAATGGATTAAAATGAGTCGAACAGTACAATATCCTGAGGGACGTGTACTTGCTGTTGATGTTGATACTGGTGTTAATGATATAACAACAAAACAACTTGATTCAACACTTTTTGAAAGTCTTCTTTCAGTAAATATTTTTTTTTTATATTTAAAATATAAATTGAAAAAAAAATCAAATATTTATTTAGTATACACCAACAGAACATGATTTTGGTTTAAGTTTTGAATGTCGTGCATTAAATCCACGTGTTGGCAGACATTCATTTACACTTGAACGTGCTGAACCACCAAAAAAAGTTCGAGTAGCTGAAGTTAAACCATTCACAAATGGAGTAGAAATTCTTGTTCAACCACCTGAATCTGGTGGTTTACCACTTTCAGAATATATTATTAAATATAATTTAGCTGATCGATCAGATGATCAACAAAAAACATTAACTATTCCAGGTATTACTTATTGTTTTTTCTTCATGAATTAATAAGAAATATAACCTGTAATTTTTAATAAAATTCGATTTTCTTTTTTAGTTGAAACATCTGAAGATCAACAACAACAACAAGAAGCACAAGTAATAAAAATTGAAAAAATAGAACCAAGTACTGCTTATCGATTTACAATTGTTGCTAAATCTCGTGCTGGTATGGGTCAATTAACTGGACCAGTACCATTTCGAACACTTGATAGACAAATACCAGATTTTAAACTTGTAAAACCTGATGAAAATAAAAATGATACATGTTTAAATGATCGAACTTGTTTAATTAAATGGGCAATTGAATCTGATGGTGGTGCACCTATTATAAAAGCTGAACTTTTATATGCTAAAGTAAATTATCAAATTAAAAAAAAAAATAAAAGAGTCATTATTAAATTAAATATTTCTTTTTTTTTTCTTTTAGGCTAAAGGTGAAAATAATTTTGAACCTGAAGGAGCATTTAGTGCACCAGTATCAATTGATCCATCCGTATCAGAATATGAAATAACAAATTTAAAGCCAGTTACAAATTATATAGTTATTGTTAAATTATATAATGAAGCAGGTGCAGGTGAACAAAAACTTCAAATAAAAACATCAAAAGAAAAAAGTGGTAAGAAAATATTTTTTATTTTATATTAAAAATCTTAATCTATTGGTTTTGTTTTTAGGTGGTATTCCAGCAACAATGAGTCCCACAATAAAACGTTATAGACAGTCACAACCAAGTAAATGGGTTATTGTTGGTATCATACTTGGTATTATTTCTATTGCTATTGGATTTGTTGGTTTTTGTGTTGCATTACGTGTTCGACGACTTGGTGGAAAACATAAAACAACTGATTCGTAAGTTCATTCAAATCTTATAGATTCATATTAAGATTTTTTACTAAAACAAAAAAAATCAATTTTTATAGTATTACAAAAAAAGTAAAAAAGTAGGTTTTCGTTCTCGATGTTGACATATCATATGTGACGTATACGAATGCATGAAATATCTGTTAATTAAAAACAAAAAAAAAAAAGTGAACGAGTTTATAAATGTCTTCAATTTTTCTCTAGTTCTTCAATATAATAATTGATTTATTGATGGTAAAAAAAAAATCTGTTTGTATGTTTGATAATATTTCACCTTTGCTTTGTTCGCTGATGAGCTGACCTATTATGATACATATATTTCATATAAATAAATACAAATATATGATTTATTCTTTTGTATTTTTAAATAGAGAGCAAACAACAACACCAATGGTGGATAAAAATAATGATGAACGAAATTCTGATCAATATGGATATACAAATGGTCATTCATCAAAAAAGGTATTTAAAAAAAAAATAAAGAGAATAAATCAATAAATTTTATTTAGTCGGAAAGAACAAAAAAAAAAGCCAATTCTCTCATCAAGCAATGATGATACTGTATAAAGGCATGATATAATTGTGTGGGTTTAGATTATTAACGCTTTTTTATATATATGTATTTTTCTCTTCTGTTTCTTTTGTTAAATAGACTTTTTTTTTTCTCCTTTCTTTTCAGCATGATGATGATGTATAGATGAATATTCTTCTAATCAATATCGATCATCGACGAATCTCAATTGTTGAAAAAACTTTGAAGAGAATGTTCATAATACAAACATACATAATTATTTTGTATATAGAATTTATATCATGAAGATATATTTGTGTGTTTATATGATGTTGGTGCTCTATTTTTGTTTGTTGTTCGTTTATTGGAATATCTTTTGCTTCTTTCTTTCTTTCTTTTTTTTTTACGCATCTAGTCAAATATTTGTTTACAACTCTATGAGCATACATCAGCGGCATTAAATTGAGCTTTAAGAAAAAAAAACAATATTTATATTAACAACTAAATATCTGAAAATTCTCTTTCTTTTCATTTTTGTTTTTTGTTATTATTGTGAACAAAAAATATTTCTGTTTTTCTTTTCTTTTTCTTTTTTTGTCTTATTCTCTCTTGTACAAATGAAATACAGTGTTGAAAAAAAATAAGGATGTTGTTGTCATTGTTTTGTTTTGTTTCACGAAAGTAATATAAATTAAAGAATACCGATTTACATGAAATTTTATTTGCTAGATTTATTAACATTTTTCAAACAAAATAAGCTTATTTTGGTAGAAAAAAAGGAACGAGTTTTTATAAATTTTGACTATAATTGTTAATGATTAATTGAGCAAGAGTGAGAGAACTTAATTGGATAATGTTAAGAAACTATGAATAGATTTAATGTCCTTTCCAAATGATGTAATATTTCTAATATAATATAACATAATAGTAATTTTCTATTCCTAATGGTGTTATGTCACACTTGATAATTGAATTAGACTACTTTATTATAATAATCAATATTTCAAGTCAAGAATGGAGATTAAAATAGAAATTCCAAAAATTTTTGAGCTGATTTCGTTATTGATACATATCTAGTTACTATCATGATTCTCTCATCCTTACTCCTGTTCTTCAAGATTAGATTTATCATAATAATTATCAATTCATAAATATAAAAAGAAATTGTATGTACAATGTATATTTTTTTTCCTATTTTTAGATTGATATTTATCTTTGTTATTTATTTTGCCATTTTTATTTTTTATGTAAAGCTTTTATTGTATTATTTGAGTGTAAATATTAAAAGTTCATACAATAACATTAGCATTTATATGAATTAATAGCGATAGAAAAAGATTTAAAAAAAAACAAAATAGCCGTCGTCATAAATATGCTTTTTTTCTTCTTGTATTATTCTAAACATAGTGTATATAGACCAGTGATCAAATTCTAAAAATCTTACAATAGTAACATTGATTTATAGTTAAATATAAAACTTTTCGATTTTTGAAATATTATTTTATTCAAAAAATATCAATATAAAAAATTGAATTATCAAATATCTTCTTCTTGTTCAGCTGAATTAGTTAATCTTTGACGGAGTAAAGTTGAAGATGCATTTTTGGAACGTCGTTTTGTAAAAAGAACAATTACTACAATAAATAGAATTACACCAATTGCAATTAATACAATTGATACCCAACGAACAATAGTAAAATAACGTAAAACTTGATTATTTAAATCATTTGCTGATTTTTTATCAATTGTTGTTGATTCATTTATCCATATAGTTGGTAAAATAACTTCATGTACTCGTTTAAGATCGTCAATATATTTTTCAGGTTGAATAAGTACATTTATTTGTAAACGTTTTTGAGCATTTAATACAAGTCCTGTATGTGGTTCAATTTCAATTACTGTTCGATGAGCATTTGAATTTGGTGAAATACCTTCAACACGATTTTTATATTGATCAGCTGCATAAAGAAGATGTGGTAATGACATAATAATTGGTGCACCTTGTCGACATGCACTTACATCAAGTACACCTGAATCACTTGTACCAAAAGCAGCATTATCTGGATTAAGTGTAGAATTTAAAAAAACTTCGGCTGGAATAGAAAATAATTCTGTTGGAATATCTAATACGGATGAATGACTTTCAAATGTAGCATAAAGCGAACGACATATATCAGTTGAAAATAAATATAAACGTTCAGATTGATAATTTTTATTAAATAAAGGAGGAAACCATGAACCATCAGTTCCATTTATTTTATTAGCATATGAAGTTTTCCAATAAGGTAAATATGAAACACCTATAAAAATATTTATTAATAGAGAATATTATAAAAAAATCTATGATATATTGTTTATAGCAAGAAGTTATATTGATTTCATCTTAAATTGTAAGAAGTATTTCTTCATAGCGAAATATGAGTCAAAAGTTATTAAACAACATTATTATTATTATCAAAAATAGAATTTGTACAAAAGACTAAAGGTTAAAATTTTGCACAAAGATGCGATAAAAAACTATAGCTTAAGATGAATACGAAAAGTAATATAATATCTTTTGTAGTTCAGAGGACTCTAGTAAGGTTGAAGAGGAAATAATTATTGCTAAAATAGAATGGATATTTTCTTCTAAATTTACCAATTGTTTTCTATATTATTTTTAAGACTCTTTCATTCTAATTTAATATAAAATCATAACTTACCGTCCCATTTATCAATAATATTCAAACGATTGATATTATCTCCCCCTATATAAAAAGTAAAATAATCAAAATTATTTCCATTATTACTTATGATATTTTACCGGTAAATACTGTATATAATCCATCATCAGTTCCATTTTGTTCAGAAAAATATCCAAATTTATCATCAGGTATTAAATCTTTTATAATAGGTATTTCTTTTGCTGCTTTAAGTAATGGATCTTCATAACCCCAAATCCATTCACGTACTGTATGTTGAACAAATAATGATTCATTAAACAGTTTGTCAATAAAATTAATTACTTCTTGTTCAGTTTTTGATAGATTACGAATAAGTGTAGTCATTGTAACCATTGGTGTATTAACCATTGTTATTAATCGTTGTTCATCGTCAACTGACATATTACGTAAAAATGTATATGATATTGGTTGA
>JAJEKB010018997.1:0-30723 GCA_022393335.1 Macrotrachela quadricornifera
TCTCTTTCTCTTCTTTCTCGCTCTGTGACACCAGGAAGAAAAGGATAGCTGGCTACTAGACTCTTGCGTGAGAGAATACAACGATAGGCGACACAGCGGGCGAAGACGAGGTTACCAAGCCGGCTCTTCTTCGTCTTTGTCGTCTTCTTCTTCGTCTCCTTTTCTCATATTTCTTTGCCTGTTGCAAAACACAGGACACAAGCAAACAGGATCTATTGGTAATGTGTCTACTACCGCAAGCAAAAGCAAGACATATATGAGCATAATTCACATTCTCGCATATTTTTCGAAATTAGAAAATAGAAGAAAAATCATCAACAAAAGAAAGAATAAGTAGAAAGATGAACCAAAGCGGAAAAGCGTGTGAAGAGAGAGAGAGAGAGACCAAATGAGAGTGACAGGAGATTTACTATTCGCCCGGAAAACTCTGTCAAGAGATTTTAACAAAAGGCGACAACTTTGACGAACGTTTGTTAGTCAATGATATGTCTTATATCGTATCATATTATACTATACTATCATGTATAGATATAAACGAGAACAACTGAAGATTATCTATGTTAGATTATATTATAGTTTGCTTATATTATTACATGTCGACACATATCCATCAAAAACTTGTTCTATGCCTTAAGCATTATGTTCTATGAGTTTTTCTGATTAATTAAGAGATGCTTCTGAATAACGTTTAAATTTTCTTATAATAAAAAGAAGAAAAAAACTGAGAAGAATGTTGTTGTTGTTATTGTGGATATTTGTTGGTTATTGTAGCATCCCATGAGACACACTCGGCCCGTTCAATCGACTTAGCGCGTGCATCGCACACATATGCATTCAGATGTCATTTTGTGCGTGTAACGATTGAATTGGATGTGCACATCCGTCCGTCATACTTTAGTGTCACTTCCGCTCGTCGACCATCAAAAAGACAGAAATATTGACATACATAGACTTACATGCATTCAAACGGAAATACATGAAACCTACTACAAAACTATATACAAGTATTCGTACTTCCGAATCTTTCAAAGATAATTTAAATATGTACTTATTTGATATTATTATAAAACATTTTTTCAAGACTAAACATAATTCTATCTATGATTTATTTATAGAATTTAAATAACAGTTTAAGAATTTGCTTTATGTAAAATCATAAAAGAGAATGTTTAAATTTTATTATAAATTTATTTTCAAAATAATATAACTGTATTTAATATGATTAGATCATATTAATATCGATAATCTTTTGCTGAAATATATATTCTAAAAAGAATCTAATAAATCAAACTAGAAGAACAGATTTATTATTAAAAACATGCCTTTTTTTTTACCTTTTTTTCTCCTATATATATCTTTAAGCACACTATAGTATAATATAAAGAATGCGTGATATGCTAGAAATGCTTTGAGCATGTTGTTTTACTTATTGTTTCATCGTAGAAAAAAACAATTTGATGGAATGAAAAATAACATGATGTGACCTATGTTATTCTTTATTTAATAGTTAAAAAAACTGGAAATGAATTACATTATCAATGTTTTAGTTTCTATTGAATTTGAAAGAATATAATACAGAGCACTATAATTTATTATATATTCTTTTTTTTCTTCTTTTTTTCCATTAGTTTTTTTCAGTCTATAAAAAATAAATTGAAATATTAAAATGATTTATTTGTAATTTAATTTTCAAAGATTTTCATTTTTTTTTTCTTTATATTTCCTATGTTTATAATAATTAATTGAATCTTAAATAAGAATAATTTACGCTGTCCAATCATACTAAAAGAATACTAATAAAAGTCCATTGGGATTGTTTATAATACAATTTTTAAATTGATTTTCGAATTCTGACTATATTTTCATATAGTTATCAAAAAATATAAGAAAGACGACAAAATAGATATAAATTCTTAGAATTATAGAAACTTTATTATTTGACATAAACTTATCTATAAATTCAAATTGAAAAATATATACTATTAAATGGAGCATAATAAATGATCCCTTTTTTTGCATTTTATTTTGTTGCCACTTAATATATTCTATTAATAAAACTAAATGTGCTATAAGATGCAAGGTAAAAAGCTCTACAATTTTCATAAGATCGCTATTTTTAAATACAATATGTTAAGAATATCCTGTTCCCGCTCTTTTGGACCATTTCTAGATTTCGACGATGGTAAGGTTGATCGGGCTGAAATTTTACCACAGATAGAGCAAAATAGATAACGAGACATGTGTTTGAGGAAAAAAAATTTTACAGAAAGTCTTTGTAGGGTCTCACCCTGCCACTATACGACCTCATCAAATTTTGTCCGATTAGGCTGAAAATTTTTCTTTACAGATACCTACGACTATATCTCAGAGATAGTTTTGAACGTTTTCGAAAATTTCGCTTTCTTTTTTTCTTTATAAAAAAAAATATCGAAAGATTTCTCTCAAAATCCGTGTTCTGGCCCATGTAAGCCCTATAAATCTGGATGGATAAGTCAGAAATGAAAACGGCCAATTTTACCTCTGAGGAATAGATTCAAATACCAGCAGTAAAAATTTCAGCCCCATCGAATACAGTTAGAGAGTGTTTGTTCACTGCATAATTGAGCGCTATGCATGAAAACTTGGTATTGAAATAAACTCAAAATAATTTTAAAAAGTCGAAAGTTCGTTTTTTATCGATTCTATGAATTATCTGTGATAGAAATCTCCTATTATTTCTCATTTTTCATAAAAATACGAATAAAAAATTAATGACAAGTCGGATCTAGGATCTTTCAAGCGAATAACGAAAGTCCAACATTGAGCCTACCTTTAGAACATATAAGCAAAAAAATTTTTTTTTTAACGAAGGAGATACCTTTCTGTGGTGGAAAAATGAAAAGTAAAGGTGAGCCATTTATTATTCCCTACCCGCTATTATAATAAATTCTTATTCATAATCAATATTCTATTAATATGAAAAGAAATCAATTGTTCTTTTGTTTTCTTACTTATTATCCCTTACCTAGAAACAATAAATTTATGTAATAAAAAAAAATGTAAGAGAAAAAGAAAGAACTAGTTTTTGTTAAACAACAGACTATACTCAAAAAGAACAAGACACAATAACATTCATCATATATCTAGTTTATAGAAATGTTTTTCTTTTAAACCATTCCACCCATCCAACTAGGTAATGGACCATTTGCTTGCGGAAATCCACCTGGAAAATTTAGATTAAGACGTTTAATAGCTTTTCCTTGTGAACGAATAGCATGAAGTAAAGCAGCATATTGCATAAGTTTTTCTTCTCCACGACTGCAATGTATTGCACGTTCATATAAATTTGCTGCATCTTCAAATTGATTTCTATTTTCAAATATAAAAATAAAGTAAAATAATAATTAAAACTAATCAAAATTTACCGATTGCATTTAAATATAGCAAACATTGTTAGAACAGTTTCATTCGATGGATCAAGTTCAAGAGCTTGTGTAAATAATTTTTCAGCTTCAGTATTATCCGATGAATTAATTGACATTAAACAATTTCTAAAATAGATAAAATTTAAAAAATAAAATAAAATAAAACTTATTAATATACGCTTTAAGTGCTAATAATGTTGGATTATCTGGAATTTCTTTTACAAATTTATTTAAATATTCAAGTGCTTTATCTTTTCGATCATTATCCAAATAACACTAAATAAAAAGAATTTTTTTTTTCTCTTCTCAATATTATTAACAAATATTTATTTACAGATGTTAATGCAAGTGCATAATAAATATCTTGTTTACATGTATCATAATATTCTTCAAAACTTCCTAAAGCTTGTTCAACACAATGAGGTTTATTTTCTTTATTTCCAATTTTTGCATCATTTATTAATTTTTGATATTTTGCTCGAAGATTTGTTGGTGATATATGAAGTGCTTCATTAAAATCATCATGAGCTTCTGTATAACTTTCTAATAATGTTTTAAGCTAAACATAGATATATGAAAAAAAGAGAATAAAAGTTATGTTTTCAAGAAAATTCCAACCATGCCACGATGAACATATGGTGCACATGAATCTGGATGATTTCTAATACATTGATCATATTCATACATTGCTCCTTCAAGATCACGTTGATGAATTTTTGTATTAGCTCGTTTTAATTCTGCATTTATTTTCATCTAAATTTGTAAAGATTTATTTAAGTTCTTTTCTCTTTCAAAACATATTAATATCAATCTAGATGCATTCAAATCTCATAATGATTGATATAGATATTCATCAAATAGGAGCCAAAAATAATTGATTTGACATCTCAAATTTCTCTGTCTATGGTCATTCTATATATTTTTTTTTCTTGCTTGAAAGAACATATCAGAATGCAGTGCATAACCAAATCTGTTTCTTAAAATATTTGTACTTTAAGTCGAAAAAAGGAATCACACTTCAATGACGTAAAATATGAATGTCTAACTATATAATTGTCTACATATATATAATAGAAACAGACGTTAATTTAAAAAAAGAGCTCAGTCATGTGCTGCATGCTGATATGCTTCTCTAAACAAACAAAAATTTTCTGCAAAATTACTGCTTTTTTTTAAGCATAAGATGACTGAAATCATCAAAAATGTTAGTATAAACTTTGGCATCATATAAAAAACTCAATCTACCTTTTTATGCACATATCTCAATTATCCTTTGTTTTTATCGAAAAGCAATATTTTTTTCGAGGAAATGAAAGATCTTTAAAAAATGACACAAACCTTTTCTGTAGCATTTGGATCATTAACAACCATATTAAAATCTTCTAATGCTTCTTTGAAATTACCCATAAGTAAATAAAATGAACCACGAAGTAATAATGCTTGTAATTTATATGGTGATGATAATGATGAATCAAGTTCTTGTGTACATAATGATGGTATATCAGTAAAACGACATTCATCATATGCTTGATATGCTTGTGCTAATGAACTATTTGGTTGAGTTGTACGAACTTCATTAATAAATGCTGTACTTAGTACTGGATCATCTTCAAATTCATTTAATGATGTACGAACATAATCTTTTGATAATTCAGCAGTGCTCTTTATATAAAAAATTCAATCAATTAAATAAATAAAAATTAAAAAAATTTTTTTTTTCATACTGGAGGTAATGTTTCAATATAACGTTTAGCAAGATCAGTAAGAATTTTATCTGCAGCCATAATATATGCTGGTTGATATGAATCAAGAAAACATACAGTTGAGTAATCTATAATAAGATATTATTTTATTTTTAAATTAATAATAATAATAACAAACCTTCAAGAGCTAATTCAAAATTATCAATTTTTTCTGCAGCACGAGCACGTCTTTGTATACATTTGATATATTTTGGATTAAGTTCAATAGCATTTGAACAATCTTCAATAACTTTATTATAATTTTTCTATATATATATATATATTAAAAAGATAGAATTTTGAAGAAAAATAAAAAGAAAATATTTAGTTATACTAATGATTCCCAAGCTGCTGCACGATTTTGATAAAATTGAGAAAGTTCTTCAGTTGATTCTGATGGACAGGTTTCAATTGCTTCTAAAAAAAAAAAAGAATAAAAGATAGTTACATCAAAAATAACTAATTTACTTACTCGTATAAGCTTCAATAGCTTCATCAAATTTATTTTCACGATATTTTTTATTTCCTTCATTTTTTAAATCGATTGCTAAGGCTACACCACTCTAAAGAGTTATTTAATAATTATCATAATTAAATAAATACAAATTTAATTCTTGCTTTTGTTCGATTGTCAATAGATGAATTAGCATCTCCACTAGCTTTTGTTGTTGATGATGACATTGTTGTTCCTGTTATACTTGATAATGATGTTGGTAAAGATGAACGTCTAATTGCAGATTTTTTAGCTTGATCTTGTTGTTGTCGATAAACTAAATAAGCAGCAATACAAACTGCTGTTGGTACACCAATAACAAGTGCCCATTTAGCTAAACGTTTGCTTATATCATTTGTTGGACTAGCTGAATTTGTAGTTGATCCTGAATTGCCTGTCACTGCTCGTAAAATCGATGCCATTGAAGTTCGTTGATTGATATTCTATCTTAAATAATTAAAAATTATTTTTTAAATGAAAAGAAAAATTTCTTCGATAAACTAAACTATTAACTATTATATCATATAATTATTTTCAATTATATTACCTAAAAAAGTCTTTTTTCTAAATTACTGCATCATCGATCAAAATTTATATATATAGTCAGATTTGACTACACTTTAATGATATTTATACAAAATATCGTATATAGCATTTTTAGAGGAATGAATAAATGATGCTTTCTGCTAATTCATTTTAGCAAAGAATTATACTTACTTATTATAGACATAATATAAGTTATGATACTAATAAAATAGAAATATTTAAAAAAGCCTAAAATGAAAATATGATGTAACGATGTTACAAACTATACCTAATTTTCCTATTGAACAAAGTACTAGTTTAAGCCCAGTTATAAAAATAATAGAAATAAATACATCAGTCAATTTGTTGTAGAAATTAGACAATTAATTATCAATAAATTAGTAGAGCAAAGGTCGTATAAAATGAGTTTAAACCGATGGGAGCTAAAGTTGAATCCAATAATCCATATTATACCTATTTTATATGTCTAGTGCAAAAAAAGTTACCAATAGTTGTCGTTACTAGTCTATATATATAATAATTCAGAAAAACTTAAAATTCTTCTTCAATATTTACAAATCATTGAAGTTCAATGAAAATATAATAGTTTTGCACCGCTGTTTGATGATGAAATTATAAAATACTTTTTTTGCTATAGGTTAATTATTCTTTTAATAAATAGGAATATATTTCATAAAATGTGTTTTCTTAAAAACAAAAATGTTGAACTATTTCTAGTCTTACTGAGTTTTTATTTGCTATGTAAGATTTTTAAATAATAGAAAATATAAGCATGTGAAAATTGTAGAAAAGGTTGGAACTTCTACAATATTTTTTTTTATCATGTGTATAATTATTAAAACAAAAATATGTCGACTGTATTGAAATACAATTCTCTTAAACATTAATATCTGTATGAGGGTAGTTTGAATAAATTCTATGAAAAATAAACAGAAGAATTGCCGCATATTAAATTTCTTTGCTGGTATAATAAAAGTAAAGAAGAGAGGTTTTCCGGACATTAATGAGTAACACTCACGTTGTATTTTATTTTTAATAAGAAATATTAATCCAAACCATTGTTCTAGAAGAATGAGATATTTCTTATGAAACTAACTTATTTTTTGTAGCGTCAATGACAAGTTTTAAATGACAAGAAATATAATTGACCATTTTTGTTTTTATCTAAGATATTTTGAGTGAGAAAATATAACGATTGAGAATTCTCATTATTTTAATCGTGATTACTAATAAGTCTCTATTCTGATGTAAAACTAATCTGAACGTTTTATTGAAGATGAATAAAATAAATGGGAAAATGTTGGAAGTCATTATTTGATATAGCTGCTTAGCTCATTTTGTTTAATCTAAATCAAACTTCATATTTAAACATCAATACATAACTTTTTTTTGATTGTATTTATGGTTTTTCCATGAACAAAATGAATTTCAATAGTTAATACGAAAATTTACTAAATAAGAAATTATTCTCAATGCAACTTATTATGATAAAATTGAAGAGATAAATAATAATTTCTGAAAATTAAAATTTATCTTTGTGTCTGAAAAATTCAAATAAACATTTAAATAATACTCGAAAAGAAAAACTTATATTCATTTTTAGCTGACCATTGATAAAATATCAGATAAATCAAAATAATATTCGACACAGTCGTTCAGTTCCTTCGAAACTTTCACACAGATTTTTCCGTAGAAATAATTTTATCGATATCAGGTTGAATGACTCTAGAAAAATTTTTTATGACTATAAGTTCTATTTTTGTTAAATAACCTTCTCTTTAGTTCCAGAGATAACAGATCTTGTCCGTTACAGATAATAATACGAATATTTTAAAATAATAATTTTAGTATTTGATGTAGCATCATTATCAGTTACTATCACTGCACTTCAAATTGCACCGAGCTTTAAATGAAACAACACAGTATTCAGTATAACAAAAAATAATGGACAAATTTATTGCTAAACATCAAGCAATTATTTTCACGTTAACTAAAATAGCCATGGGAATTGATTCAGTTCTTTTCATAACACATTTAGCTATGTACCTCACTAGTAAAAGGAAAAAATATACACAACACATCAATTGCTAAAGCATTAGCAACTGATGTTGCTGATAAAACTGCAACAGATGCTATACAAGTAAGAAAGATGTATTTTATAGATGGAATTTAGCAGCATATACTTATCATATTGTTTTCTTTCAATATTCAAACGTTAAGTTTTTGCTCTTTTTTTTGAAATAATATATAAGATTTAGAATATCGTTTTGAAAAACTTGTGTATAGTGGAAAATGTTCTCAAGTATGTTTTGGTATTTATTAAAATACGGCTCAAATTCACATTTAATTATATTCTAAGACCTTCTTTTACATGTTAAAAAGATATTTTAATACAGAATATATAAAATGAGTAAATGGAAATTCTATTAAATTCATTTCGTTATAAAAACATACTCTTTTATGTTTATTGATTTTTCAATTATTCATATTGTTGAAATTAAATATTTTTCTTTTCTCCTCAAATTTGTAATATGAAAAAGTATAGCTTCATCTTTTTTTTATTATTGTAAACAATATTTTCTGTAACAAACAAAGAAAAAATCATTCAAACAATAGATTAATCATTCGTAATGATTATGCACTCATCATTAGACTGTCATTTATCCTTTTCCTTTTGTATGATATTCAAGAAAAAATAAGAAAGAGAATTTACATTCATGTTCTAATCCTTTTTTTTCACAATTTATATTAATACTAAAGTTTAAATCTTTTCTTTATTCAATCGATCTATACATTATAAAGAAGGATCTATTCTCATTAGAAATTTCTTTTATATTTATCATCAATCATGTTATTTCCTTTTGATGAAGGTACGTTATATTTTATTGTACTCAATTCCAGATTTAAAAGCTTCCATAGTACAAAACACATCTTGTTTCTATTTTTATCAATATAACTAATAAAAAAAGAAGAATCTATACATTATATTTTATAAATGATGACGGAAATATATTATATGAGATCGATCACTTTTGATAGATCAGCAGGTGCATTGACTGTCGACAGGCATCAATCAATTTGGGCATTATAGAATAGAACATACTGTTATATCGATATTAATACGAATCGATAATAGAGCCTGTATGTGTACGCATCGTATTTGTCTCCTTTGCTTGGATTGATGCTCACACCGTTGATTTTCTTTGCTTTTGCTCGTACGACATATTACTGTCCGTAACATAGCGTCAACAACAAAAAATAACAAACAACACCCGCTGCTATACAGATTAATGTACCATAGAATACATTCCATCCTCTTCTATGTTTTTCTTTTCTATGCTCTTCAATCTTGTCTTGACAAATTGCCACCATCATTCTATCTGTCTATCTTTACGTTAGAATAGCTTGTCGAATTGATATACATCAATTTATTCTAGAAAAAACTACTTTACAAATACTAGGGTAAGCTATTCCTTCAATAATTAAATGTAATAATGATAACGTATTCAAATCTACTCCTCCTTTTTAAATAGAAAAAAAATATCTAATACTTTAAATGTCAATCTCGACATTGATAATTTTCAAAGGACATATGCGCATACATACACGTATATATGTATAGGATGTGACGACTTTACCAATCTTTTTGTCATTACATTTAATTATTTAGATAGTTTTGAGAAGAAAAAAAATGCGCGCTATACTTCATGATCAAATACTAATCATATGAGATCTTTATAAAGTAACATCTATCTTCTGGTTTTTATGGCTGAATCTTCGAACAAGAATTTTATAAGCATAGTTAAATTTCAAACAATTGATAAAAGTGAGTTAGAAAGTCAAACGATAATATGTATATATATATAAAAAAAACATTATTTTTTTATTTTATGTATTAATATCTTAACATATCAATCATTTTTTTATTAGTAGTTTATCATTTTACACCTTTCAATATATATATATAAACTATCTTTTTTCTCTCGAATTGTATAAAAAGAAATACTCAATTTTATTGTCACTTATTCATATACCCATTAATATATCAGTTTTGAATATAAAATTGATCGATCTTTTTTTTTCTTCGTGGTCATACATCTTTTTCCTCTCTATTTTTTTATTGGATATCATCAAGAAAGATCACGATAGCCTTGATATAAAACAGCAGTTGTATAAGTAAACGAGAAGAAATATGTAGTGTATATGATAGAGAAAAATTCTACAGATAATTATGATCAAATAATATATATATATTACACTACTACATCTTGTTATACATGAATTGAGTAACGAAACAAAAGCCAAGAAAAAGAAAAGAAGCAACAACGACCTCTTGCGCGTTCGTGTTGCCTATTTACAATACTTCCAACATCAGTACAGACCTTCACATATGCCAAATATTTTGTTTTTCTTTTGTTTTTCGTTATGAAATATTGTTTCATACAATATTTCTTTCCTATTATTTGATATCTAATCTTCATTTAATAAAATGAACAAGCAAATAACAAGTGATGAAAATGATGAAAATGAAGCTTCATTGCCATCATCATTATCAACAAATCAACGTACTTCTCATTCCCAACTTTTAACAAAAATTTATTATCCTGATACATTATATCCCGATAGTTATTCATTCTTTGCAGATCGGGGTGATACAACATCATCACAAATAAAATCCCCATTACCTATGGATACAATAGATCAATATCCAACAGCAACTACAGATCCAACAGGACTTCCAACAATTATATCGACTGTGCCTAGACAACCAACAACTGAAATTGAGATTGTTGATCGACAAAGTAAATATTCAGTAAGTAATACTTGTTGATGTCTTTTTCCATTTAGTATTCTTGTCCTATTAAGATTCTTTTCTTTTCTTTTTCTTTTACGATTCTCGGTTTTTTTTTTTTGGTCTCGTAATTTATATATATATTTGAAAAGAAGAAAATGTTGTTGTTCGACATTAACTTGTCGACAATAAAGAGAAAAAATGCTATATCTTAATCGTGCTGACATGCATCAATGCTACTAGACGAAGCTATGCCATCTGTGGTCGAAGAACAAAAAAATGCATTATCTAGAGTATCTAGCCATTTTCAATAGAAATCTTATCGCAAATTTACATTTAGTTGATGCTTGTTAAAAGAAAAAGAAAACAATAAATACTCGAAATGTATTTGCACGAAGGTTTATAACCACATTTTACTTTTTATTTTGTCATTCGGTCATTCATATATTAATAAAAGTTTTTAATTGAAAAAAAATAACTACAGAATATAGCAGCCAGTTGTATACTTATATAAATGGTTCGATACATCTCGTTTGTTGTTCTTATATTCTGTCATTCATATAAATAGAAAAATATAATGTCAACAATAGAAAAAGAAATAAAATCTGAGAATAATATATGTATAAAATCTGCTACTATGAGTTGCAATGATCCCATCTAGGTATCCTTTTATTTTTTTTATTATGTTTTTACGAATGTGCCTTTACGTGACTTGATTTAGTATATGAGAACAAGACGAAAAATAAGAATAGAAGCAAAAAAAAGAAAGCAAAAAAAAGAGAAAAAGTAAATAGGTAGATAGCGAAAGTGTATTTCGCTGAAGCGCAACAACATGTATTGAAGGCACATGTTTGCATGTATGCTGCTCCTACAGTTAAAAGGATATTTTATTTTTCGATATTGCCATCATGCTGTCTACACTACTTCATGTACACATACGAGAAAAACAGAAGTATCAATGTACAACACGTAGTTTTTTTCTTTTTTTTTCCTGTCGATTGTCCTTCACAAATGGCGCGCATTTACACATATTTTCTTTCCATATTATGCTTTGTAAGACTGATGCTATTTTCTTCTATATTCTTCCTCTGTCAGTATCATACTGACATGGGTATTTGGTGATCAAACACAAAGGGTAATCGAGCTAGTAAGAAAAAGAAGGTTCTTGACGATTTTTCTAACAGAAACATCGTTAACATAATATAAATCGTTGTCTATGATTTCTATTATGCTTATATAGTGAACAAAAAAAATAAAAGAAAACCAAGAACGGTTACGCTCGAAAAAAAAAGACACTCCCAATAGTTTCTTTTTTTGTATTTTTTTTGTTCTTTAATATTATTCATCGTGTATATAGATAGAAATTATTAGAACGACTTTCTCTTCGATACGCCTCATCTATATTAGTAAAAAGTGAGAGAGAAAAAATGTCGGTAGACGATCAACACAGCATCGAAGTGGCACAGGTGAGTCTTGCTCTCATTCTTTTTTTTTTCTATCTATATGTGATATTGTCTTTTGTACTATTATACACATGTGTATATATGATATTAATAATCGTATGTCTTTATAGGCACCAATGATGGATCGAGAACGTGGTGAATCTGAATCTGACAAACGTCGTTTCGATGTTAAACGTTATATACCATCGGCATTACGTAACCCTGATAAAACTGTAAGAAAGATAAATTCAAATTCTTATTCTTTCTTATTATTAAAATTTATGTTTATTTTTTTTTAGCAACCACCTGGTGTCTTATTAGATCCTAGATTTTATTCAATGAAAAAAACAGCTATGACGATCATGTGTCTATTGGTAAGCAAGAAAAAACCAGTTTTGAAAATTTCTTATCACTTTATAAATAAGTTTACTGTTAAAAACTTAAAATATATAGTTTTCTGAATGGAGAGATACATATGTCAGACAAAAATATATTTAGTAGAATAGAAATGATACTTATCAAATTATTTAGACGTGTACTTTATGTTTGTCATGATTCTGATGTTAGCTGTTATTCAGGGAATTTATATGTCGTTAGCTACATTTTCTACATTTAATAATGTTAACAATTATGATATGATTTTCGTGCTTGTAAAAAGAGTATCTATGATTGCACTTTTACTGGTTGACTTCATTATTAATTAATATATTCAGGTGACACCCGGTTTTGCTAATAATTTTCTTTTCCCAGCTGTAATATTATCATTAATATATGTCGTTCTAAGATTAGAAAAAACAAAACAACTTTTTACATCTTTATTAGTTTTATATAAATTCCAATATTTTTAATCTTATCATTATCTATATATTAGAATGTTACATAAGAAGTTTATCAGTGACGACATTCGCAGCTAATTAGTTTCAATATAACCGCAATATTTTTATAGTATTATTATAAATACCAAAAATATCCATAGGAGATTCTATTGACATAACTTTGTAAATAAGAATATTTAACATTTGTGAATATGTTTGCATAATTTAAATTTATAAGTTTTTTTTTATTATATAAATAATTTGAATAATCAATTGAAAAAAATAATAAATGAAATAATCATTTTCTCTTTTTTTTATTTCTTAGATTATTATTATGAGTAATAGTGTGCAGTTGAAACATGTTCTTAAACAAGGCAATACGCATACATTTTATGGTACTCAAGTTACACTTGGAATTATTTCTGTTCTTATGTGTGCTAGCATTGGTAAGTTTTCTTAATCGGAGAAAAACAAATTTTGTCAGAAGTTAGATATTTATGTTATTTCCATCTACCCTCCTCTTCTCATATTGTCGATTGCCTGTGATTTGTTTTGTACATATTTCGATGATGTGATTTTTTTTGTTGTTATTGTTATTGTTACATTGTAAAAGTAGTTATCCTTATTACCTTCCCTTCCCGGATTCTAGGCTTTGTTCAATTGTACTTGTTTCTGTTCACACGACTCGATCTTCTATCGTCATCACCATCATCATCATCATCATCATTATTGGCAAATTTAACACGTTATGAACAAATTCTTCTTTTACTACCAGCTATTTTAACAATTATTTTATTTTTATTTGATATAATTTTTTTAATTATTATGTTTAAATTTTAATTTTAATTATAAGATTATATTCATACGTTCTATATATGCTGTATCCATTTGTTTTTTCTTTTTTTATAATGATAATTCTAATTGAAATAGTGTTTAGTAATTATTTTATGTTTTGTTGTTTTTTTTTATAGTTTGAGTTCTGATTTATTTTTTTTCCTTATGTTCTAGGTGTGATTCTGATGTATGTGATGCGAATCGACTTGAACGATCAGTACAAACAGCATAAACTCGATTATATAGACAATTGTGTTATTTGTCTTTTATTTATACTCGCCATCTTCAACATCTTTATTGCTGCATGTAGCAGTTAGTCTAATTATGTTTTTTTTTCTATATCCCCTACATATTTCTTTTCTTTTGCGTTACATTGTTCATTTTTTTTAAATCTGTATTCGTGAACAGTCTTATGTAGAATATTAGAATGACTCTTCTTAAGTTTCTTTTTTTTTCTCTCTCGCATTCTCTCTCTCTCTCTCTTTTTTTTTAATGTAAGGAAACTCAAATATAATTTTTCCTTTTTCATGATATATGTTTAGGGAAGATATAAAACAAATTATCAAAAAAAAAACAAAAAGAAAATTAATTAATTAATATTAAATGAAAATTATTTGCATGTTTATTTTTATTCTTATAGGTTTTTATCTTATGTATGTGTTAACAATCAATGATCAGAATGTATACAAACAACGTAAAACTGATTTTTTACAAAATCTTGGCTTAATTTTTCTTTTTTCATTATTTATTCTTAATATTATTTATACAATCTTTCATGCTATTTAATTATGATGTGAAATATATATTCATATATAAATATATATGGATATTATATGTAGGAGATTCAAAAAAAAACAAGAATTTCTTGCTTTCATCCTTTTTCATTTACAGCAAGAAACAATATATTTAACCGGTTATTTATATAATTTAGTTATATTTCCATTCCCGCTTGTTCTGAAATTTATATTTGTAGTATACATGTTAGAATTTAGTAATAATAAATGAATTTATTTATTTTAATTGATTAAACTAGCAAATATTAATAAATTGATTTTATAAGAAATTAAAGTATAGATCGTTAAATTTAATCTAACAGGTGGATCGAATAAAATAGAATATTTTTGTTCTTGTTTTTTTTTAACCCATTTTCTAGGATTCCAAGTACTCACTTTATACTCAATTGATAGAGAATTTTTCATTGTGTGAAACTGTTGACTTTGCCTTTGAAATAACTTTTTCTTGTTGGGACAAAATTCTAAGGACTAGCAGATACTCAATCGTCTAACTGCAATTTTTGGTCTATTGCAAACATTAATTGGTTTGAGTGGGCTTTTATCTATCAAGGTCGATGTGAAAATTAAAGTATTTAGTATCAATCAATAGGAACTTTCGTTCTCTTTGCTTTCAAACCCTTCTCAAGGTTTTTAGTGTTATTGTTCAAGATAATTAGACTTTGAACCAACATCTAATGGTCATACAATGACATTTTTAGATGCATTTGGTATAACTATGTTCTACAAAGTGAAATCTGATCTATGAAGCGTTTATTCCAATGAAGAATAAAACCGATACGATTGTATCGAGTTAGAAAAAGAACAATGGTATAATTCTGTCAAAAAAAAACATTGTCTGCTCTTTGCATATTTTTTACTCGAAAAAATGCTTTTTGTGATATTTACTCCTAAAATTTTGAACCCTGTTCTAAATGATGTAGAATTTTGTGAAGAATCTCTTGGTATATGTGAAATTATGTTAGAACCTTTATTAAAAAATTTTCATCAGTTTTTCGTTTTTTTTTAATCATCGCATTTAGACAATTGAGTAGATATTAATTTTTTAAATTTTGTGGCAACAAGAAAAAGTTATTTCAAAGACAAAGTCAACAGTTTTATAGAGCAAAACATTCTCTATCGATTGAATATAATATGAGTATTTGAAATACCAAGAATGGGATTAAAAAACAGAAACAAAAATATATCATTTGATCTGATCCATCTGTTATTTATGTGAAAATTTTGAGATTTATTTTCGAGTAATCGAAACCGTATGCGTTTGAATAAGAAGATTAAAATAAATTCAAGCGATAAAATAATAATCTGCTAAAGAAATAATCTACCTACGTGATCTTGTTGTTATTTACCGTTTTTAAGCAACATTTATACATAATTATAGAGTTACATTTGTTGTTCTTGATCTTTTTTGAAAATCTGTTTTTTAACTTTTTATTTGGTTTTGCTTATTCTTAATGTTTTTTCATTATTAATATGGCAGAAAAAGAACAAACCATCTACGTCAGCTTTGAATTTTCTACAAACAGGAATGAATGAGCAACTTTTAAAAGAATCAAAGAAATTATTTGAATATACATAATGAGTGAATTGATTAAACAACATTGCATTTTGCTTGAACAATTGAAACAAAATAATACTAATTAAAGAATTTAATTAATGTCTTAGTGAAATTGTACATCGTAGAAAAGATATGTGTACGAATCAAAATATTACAATTATAATTCGCATACTCAATAGGATTTGTTAGAAAATTACGGGATGATTGTTTTGGCTATTGTAGAATTTTTCTTTGAATCAAATGTATTTTTTTTTAGGATCTACCTCTTGCTCTCGTCGCATGGTTTGAGTCAAATCTTCCCTTTTTAGAATGTCTAAGCTTGTTACACATCAATATTTTGCAATTGGTTATTTTCACAATGTGTCTGCATTACCATAGTTTATTCTAATATTCGAGAGACAATAAATAAATGAAATATTCGAAAGTCAAAGTAGACGAATAAATTTGTTTGTATATTTGTTTTCATGTCTATCAACATTCATTCATTTCAAGTTGTTTGAAATATAGTAACAGAAATATAATTTGATAGAAAAAGGCAATTTAGATTTAATATATCTTGACATATAACAATAGATGAAGAATACATTTTAAAAGAATTTGTCGTTTCCTACTTTATTCAGTTTACTTTCGATTCGTTTCTAATTGGTCATTAATAGAGAATGTATGCTATACAGTGAGAGAATTATCAATTTTCATTCAAAATCTATAGTATATTGATATTATAACTATATACTTGTTCTTTACTTTTTGACTAATTTTGTTTTAAAAGAGTATTCCACATCTGATAGTTAATTATAAATCGGTAGTTTCTCCTTGTGCATATTGTTCAAGAAACAAGCTCACGGAAAAATCAATACTATTGCCTATTTTCTTTTGTTTTTGCACTTGCATTTGAGCTTTTTAATCCTTGTACTGCTCAAATCTGTGTTCAATGCGTAATAGTTGGATAAATCTATATATGTGAGGATGTGTTGAAAAGATATTGTTCAATCGATTATTATGACCATCAAAATGGTTATTGGTTCGAATTAAATTTTGAACGACAACATCATGTATAATGTAAATTTTGATAGAAAAGCGAGAGGATTGACACCATCCGTTAACTTACAAAAATGGTCAAAGACGAGAGGTGATTCTAATACATCTTAGCACATGTAAGACAACATATGTGTAACAATCTTTTAGATAATATTGCAATGATTTCATGCCTCGAAAAAAATTAAGAATAAACTGGAGAGATTTCATTTATTGAAACACATGTATATTGGATAGAAAAATTCCTATTTGATATTGTTTGTTCTCTTTCTCGTATAATTTATTTTTCATCAATTATTCCTCTGTTCTATGATACCCATGTTTTCTCTGCATTTTTTTTCCAATTCTTGAATACTATTTGTGATAAACAATCGTTGTTTCCAATCATTAATATTCATTGATGATGCTTGAGATTTCATATGAGTCAATACACCTTGCTTATCATTAGTATAGACAAGAACTGGAATATGATTTAATTGATAAGTATTCAAGAAATGTAATAAATTTAGTGCATTCTTTCCTTCATGTTTATAATAACCACGACAAATTATTTGAAATGTTGATGATGTTTTTATTTTATTCATATGTTTCAATAGTTGCTTTTCTGCTTGTGACATCGATTCATAAAAATCAATTTTAACGTTTTTGCTACTTGTCAAATTTTTCTGTACTTTAGCATATTCATCATTCCTTTTGTCGATCCAAAGAATAAACGACATTGGAGATTCATCTCTAAGTGATATATTGTTCTGTTGCACATTTTTCCTAGCTGTTAATCGCGATATGTTCCATCCTTTAAAGTCCATACTCATTCCACCGGTAAATATTGATTCGAAATAATTAAAATTATCATTAAATTTCCAAAAAAATGTATAATCGAGGGATGGAAAAGGATAGTTTGGTGGAATGTAATATCTCTTGTCTTTATCAACATTCCAATTGTATTGATTGTCAACATTTGGTTTATTCTCGACATTTGATTTATTGTCAACATTTATTACCCTTTGATTATTAGAAGCCCCATCTTCGACAGCTTGTATGGCATATAGGTCGGAACAATATTTCGGATCGGACATATAATCATAAAGAATATAACAATAGCCACGATCACCCTAACGCAAAATAATGTATTATTCATATTCAAAAATGAGGTTATCTTGATAGATCTTATTGTATCTCTTAAGATTGCGATCATACCACATATCTTTTCATACAATTGAGAAGCAAATATTTTTCTTGTAATAAAACCTCTCGATTATTAACTCTTTATCCCCCCTCCACAGTAGTTCCAAAAGCGCTAGCAATAAAATTACAACTGAAATAAAGTATTGGTGCCCCCAATATGCCAAAAATATGATCAAATCCAAGAAATGCTTTCTTTAAATTTGGCGCATTTTCCTAAGGGAAAGTAGGAGAACATTTTGATTAATCATCAGGATAAGTCAGCTAAACTGATGTAGCTTGGCGAAGAAACGCCGTAGAGAGTTCGAGAACGTTTCACTTCATAGAAAAATGTTTGCTCTATAATTCTACATGATTGAGACAATTGTTGCATTGATTCGTGGATATTTAAGAGTCAGAATGTTGCTATTGTAGAAACCTTTTAGTGAATATTGCATATTTTACCATATAACGGCCTCCTAAAGTTTTCTAAAAATTCGAGAACCTATGCATATTACTAGTGGACACCTTTTTCTACATGTATCACGCAGTTGGTCGCCGGACGATTTATTGCTTTGAAATAGAAAATTACTTTTACAACGCAATAGTCGTTTTTTGAAATTGTCAATTATAGAAGTCATATATCTCCGAATGAATGCAGCGAAAAATAGAGTTTGCTTTACTGATATGTAGCTTATGAAGATTACTACAAAAAGTGTTCTTAGTGTTTCTCAATCAGATGCTTTCCTAATTTTCGCAACTGTTCTTCAAATGTCCACTGAAGTGGACACTAGGGGAAGCGGGGAGAGGGGGGCTAAAGAGTTAAGGACATTCCATCGAAGTAAAAGGGAAAGAGTCCTTTTCTCTTTAGTGATCAACTGTTTTCCATATATTTTATAGTCATATAAGTTATCTTGAAAGAATCAATCGATATAAATGTATGATTGTATATAACAATTTTTCCTTTACAAAATCATTTCTAGTCTATTTGTTCAATTATTCGTCTCAACTTAATGATATGATTTACTTTATGGATACTCTCTCTAAGTTAATGAATTCAATACCGAATTTGATTGATGTTAGTCAGGTTCGATCACTGAGAGAATCCAATAGAAACCTGAATGATGAAATTATTAATAGAACTGCCACAAAAATGAAATAAAAACTGTTGATTTGCTGGTTATTGGTGTCAAATCTGTTGAACTATTGACACTGGTCGAGTTCATCAGTTCTTATTAGGCACTTAAAGCATGAAAGCCAGTTTATTTTGCTCGATTTTTTCGATTGCCACGGGTTTAATAATCAAGATGTGTGAGCCTGAAAGTCTTCTACTAAAATTTTCCAGTAGTATAATTCTTCGAATTTCTAATAATAACAATTTTCATTTCAATCTGTAACGTTATATTGAGGAAGTGCATGCTGTTTTTCATCAGTTTATATATTTACATTTTGGTCTGAACATATACATTACCAAAAGTAAATAAATGAAAATAAAACATTCTCATGTCGAGATTCTCAAAGTCGATTATGTCAGTGTCATGAAAATTTAGCTTTTTAAATTTTTCGTTATTCTAGAATTATCTTTTGAAAAAAGTAACTATGTGTTCTGATAGAACTTGGAAGTCTTTATCATCATATACTTATAAAACAAAAACCTAGACAGATTAAAAAACATAACTGCTTGATTTTAGAGCTTGGCAAGAACATGTTGATGTACTATTCACACTACTCTTCTGTATATAACTGAAAAACAGTTAACAGACATAATTAGATTCATAAAGAATTTCAAGCATTATCAGAATTTGTGATTGCTTTCTAATAAAAGTTTTTCCACGTCAGAAGAATAAATTCAAAAAAACACAGAACGACAAGACGAATGAAACATGTACATTTTTAGTGATTGTCAATTGATAATTTGCTCAATGTACTCAAATATTCTTTTCGATAAATGAATGTAAGAAAATAAATAAATATACATGTCCACAGGGGATTTCAAGCTCTATCAAAATATGTTATTACTTTTTTCCAAAAAATAATTCTGGAATGATGAAAGATTTGAGAAACTAATTTATATGACATTGACAAAATCAAGTCTGTGCAAAACTCAATATGAGAAGTGCCTTTATTAAGCTCAAGTTTTTTTAATAATACACATATTCAGACAAAAATGCAAAGGTATAGGCTCCGAAAAAAATCTACACACTTTCAGAATCTATCATTATTTTTTAAAAAATACACTGTTATGATAGCGATATCCACAAAATACAGTGGCCAATTTATTTCTCTTGGAGTCGATAATACTATAAGAAACATCAATTAGAAAGAAAAATTTATCTATTGTTATTTTGTTACACAAAAAGGAAAAGTTAGAAATTTCTTGGATTATGTTCCTGTTTCATCTCTCGTATAGTTGGTCTATAAAATACTCTTAGTTATTTTTGATGATAGGGAATAAACATCTAAAAGAATTCAATAAATCAAAATCATACTCACCCACTTTTCACCCCATGAATTTCTAACAATGAAACATTTTGACGCATCGCTGTATCCTACGGCTAACATCGCATGGTGTCCATGCCGACCATGGTGTGCTTCAATATGTGGTTGTGGCATTGGTACACGTCCTCCATTTTCTTCAGCTTGCCAAAACGATTGAAATAATTTAATACCAAATGTAAATGGATATCCTTCAGCTAGACATGCTTTCATTTCATTTAAATCTACTTTTACACTCTCGGCTTTCATTGTGCGATATTTTTTAGCTTCCGTATAACAATGAGATGGTGGCTTTTGATTGACTCTTTCTGCATCGTATCGCCACATTTCTTCTTTGCAAGAACCAAATTTACTCAACGCTTCGATAGCACTACGAATAAAAGTACCCCTATCCGTTAAGGCATGTTCCTCGGTGTTATCTATTACGCGACTGTTGTAGTATATAAATAAGCGACTAACATCTACATGTATTCGTTTATTTTTCATTATTAAAAATTCACATGCACCTATTAAAAACAAAATATTTGAAGTATTGATGAAAATAATTATACTGAAATTCTACCTGCTAACGCATTACTAACACTAAAATGAAAAGAAAACAGAAAAAACGCAGTTTAATAAATACATATGAATCAAATATAAATTCAGGATGAATTGAAACATACTGAAAGCCATTCATATGTCATATAAACAACTTCAGAGAACGATAGTTAGCATATTATAATGGGTGATTATCTGAAGAAGAATAAAGATTGGCAAAAATTAGGATAGCCTATTAAAAAACTATGTCGGTCTGTCGTAATATGAGCTGAACCAATTCACATTAGGATGAATTTTGGGACGATTCAACTAACAAATGATCGAAGATCTTTTGGGCAAAATATAGAAGACCAAAACATATGTAAAAGCTATAGAAAGAGGGCTATTTTTAATGATTATATGACTGGTCTTATTCTCTATCTACTTAGGTCTGACCAAAAGCTCGTTCACTGCTATTGACAACTTTACAAACCAATTAACAATGAAGAATTTTTTGCATGAATAAATAGTGAAATGCCTTTTCTATAATAACATATACAGTAACTCTATTTTGGACTTACAAGGAAATCGATGCAACTGATTAATCACTTTTGAGGTCAGTCTCTATGCATAAGGTAGACCCCAGTGAGGTATGGAAAATCTCAAAAGAACAAGCAAGGGGGAAAAAGCGGATTTGGGATTTTCAGATTTTTTTGGATTTTCGGATTTTTTTGGATTTTTTCGGATTTTTTTGGATTTTTAGATTTTGAAAATCCAAAAATCCAGCCGCAATTTCCTCTTGTAAATAATGGAATTTCGAGCTGAAATTTTTGTCATATGTAGACCTTGTGGTCCTCAAAACATGCTAAAAGTTTCAGCGCAAACAGATCTTTTCTTCTGAAGATAATCCAATTACAAAAAATACTCACATTTCGCAGCATGATTGGAAAATCGAGTTTTCTTGAAAATTGATTATCTTGAGAGAGAAACATCCGTTTACGCTGAAAATTTTAGAATATTCTAAGAACCACGCGGTCTACATATGGCAAAAATTTCAGCTTGAAATTCCTTCATTTACAAGAGGAAATTACTGCTGAATTTTTGGATTTTTCTGGATTTTTCTGAATTTTCTGGATTTTTTCGGATTTTTTTGGATTTGAAATCCAAAAAAATCCGCTTTTTCCCCCTTGAGAACAAGTCTCCATAGGGGTTCTTCTTGGAATTATAGGCATTTTACTGTACAGTATGGTATATAGTAAAAACTCGAAGTATTGTATTTTGATCTGAAACTTTGTCCATAGAGTGATCTACGAATAAGTAGAGTATCCTGAAAATTTCAGCACTAAAGAACATTTTCTTCCTAACATATTAAAGTCTAAAAAAGCAGAAAATATTTTGGAGTATGGGTGAGTATTAGGAGCCTAAGTATGTTAGGAAGAAAATGTTTTTCAGTGCTGAAATTTTCAGGATACTCTACTTATTAGTAGACCACTCTATGGACAAAGTTTCAGATCAAAATACAATACTTCGAGTTTTTACTATATACCATACTATACAGTAAAATTTCAGTAAAATGCCTATAACTCCAAGAAGAACCTCTATGGGGACTTGTTCTTTTGAGATTTTTCATACCTCACTAGGGTCTACCTTATACATAGAGACTGACCTCAAAAGCGATTAATCAGTTGCATCGGTTGCCTCGTTAGTTATAGTATCTTTTTCAGATAAACTTTAATTCAAACCAAAAGAATTTTCAAAAATGGATAACGAATATAATCGATACCATATAAAAATTCAAGGTATTTTGGGAATAAATCCAAAGACAATTTATGAAGAACTTGCAACAGCTTTGGGACCTGATGCTTCAACATATCATACAGTTGCCAAGTGGAAAAAGCATTTCCATGAAAGGAGATTACATCACGTTGGGTACCCCATCAGCTGACTGATGAACAAAAGCAACAACGAGTTAAACTGTGTCGTGAAAATTTGGCGATGATTCCTGGTGATCATATGATATTATAACAGGTGATGAGACGTGGATTTACCATCTGTAGATTCGCCACAAGTCAACAGATGCAAGCTGAGTTGGCGAATGTGAATCATCAATTACTATAGTTCGTGGAAATAAGTTTGAACCAAAAAACTTATTTTGTATATTCTTTAAATCAAGTGGTCCTGTTCTGATACATGGTGTTAATGAAGGCTAGACTATTGATCACAACTATTATATTGAAAATTCCCTCAAGCCGGTTGTCAAGGAAACATGGAAACAAGGAAAGTCAGTAGGTACAAAAGGTACAAAATTGCTTTACGACAATGCTCAACCCCGTGTTCATTCTGATGTTACTAATTGTTTAACAGAAGAAGGTATTAATATATTGCCGAATCAACCATATTCACCTGACCTTGTTCCATGTGATTATTGATTAAATGATTACATGAAGAGTAATTAAACTGACCAACCAAATGAAAAAGCATTAGCTTGTGTGGTATTCAAGGTGATGCAAAATATTCCAGAAGAAGAATATAAAAAAACTTGACAAACTATTAGAAAGGATGGAACTTTGTATAAATAATCATGGTGACTATTTTGAACATTCAATCAAATAAAACTGAAACTTTCTCTTTATCTTCATATTTTTTTTAAAATGCACGAGCTTTTGGTCAAATTTAAGTAAATAGGTTTAGGTTCAAATTCTTCAAATGATTTTCCGATGAATACTTTGCTAGACGTCGAAAAACTCACTATAATGGTCATGATTCTGGTAAAAAAGACCTAATAGCACGAATCCTTGCAAACTTCACATAGTCTCATCGAGCACTGCTCAGTGATAAAATATTAGCTTGAATCGATAGTATCAATTGGTAAGGTTTTCTTGTAAAGCTGTTAGGGATATATACTATAGCTTATTCTTACTAAAGTAATCCATGAGAATTTTGCTAACATAAGTCTAATTCACAGTCAAATTGGCGAAATTCCATAGGGTGTATTGATGAAAGTACAATGAAATTTCGCGATTGGCGAGAGTCTTATTGACGAAGGTCCAGATTCCCATTAATGGTTTTTTATTATTACTAGTTCGTTTTATTTATTCGTGGCAGCAATATGAGAATTTGCTTTTCTTAAGTGATATGGTGAGGTGTGTTATCAGACTCTCGAATGAACTCATCTGACAAAGATTGCATTGATCTACGAATACGTTACGGTATCATAATGGAAATGTCCCTTGGAAGGAGCATTTGATCATAGCAGTATGAAAGGACATATCCGTATAAGGTCAACCTTTTGGCCCTAGTTAAAATTTTGAAAAATTTCTAGCTAAAAGTAATCAGGCTATGATCTTAAATGGAACATAATAGCCGACTTTTGTCGAATTCTAAAAAAGCTTTTTTAAAATTTCCATGCTCCCTCTTATGGGTCTCGAGTGAATATAGTTTCGACCTCTTGAGGCCCGTAACGAGGAGTACGAGAATTTTAAAAAAATCTTTTTTACAATTCGACAGAAACCACCTATTGTGTTTCACTTAGGACCATGTCCTGAATACTTTTAGCTAGAAATTCTTCAAAATTCTAACTGGAGTCAAAAGGTTGACCTTATACGGACATGTCCTTTCATGCTGATATAACCGAATGTTCCTTCCAAAGGACGTTCTATATCTCCAAGAAAAAAAAGATACTTTTTTTTCACTATAATATAACTATATTGAGGGTTTAGACGCTCTATTTTAGTGATCAGTGCCATCTCATGTTGGAAAAAACCTTCCTTGGTTTCTAAGGGTTAACAATGAATCTTCAGCGATATCGTCAGATTCTGATCAAAAACTGTTAATATACTAACCATGAATTCGTGTCACCTTGGTCTTCAATTGGAGTCATTAGTTGCCTTAGATCAACTGATGGAGGTAAATCTTTCGTTGAAAGAGTTTTCGAGGCTGCAAATTTCGGTAGATTTGATGGTTTATCACTGATTAAGCAGCCACCAATAAGAAAACGCTTTCCTGTTTCTGGATTGACAAGATAATTTTTTTCATCCATAGGAATGAAGTTGTTCTCGATATCTATAATGAAAAACACATGAAATATTATTTAAAGAAATCTGCGTTGACATATCCTATGCAAGAAAATAAACTATCTCGACACAATCTCTTACTACATTGTTATTTTTTGAATCTGTTTATTGACTTTTTATCAGGCTCTAACTTGCAAACCGGATGTTCAGATTATTCGAAATTTTTTATCACATTCATTAGAATATAAAAACTCAAATACAACTGTACATGATAATTAAAAAATTACTCAGAGGTATCCAAAATTAAAAGAAGTCACAATGATGTGAGAGGATTCCCTTAAAAGAATCTAAAAATATCTTTCATCGAGAACTGATTTTGCCTATCAAAACTTTTTAAAAAACACATATTTGTTTTTATATTGAGAGGACAGCGGCTGAAACCTTTAACAATTAGTTGTGTCAACAACATCACCATGTTCGAAAAGCCCGTACAACTCATATAATATGAAACAATAGGATAAGAATTTATGCATTTATTCCATATATTGACTGTCGACCACAATGACACGTTGTGAACGATCAAGTAAATTATTTATTCTATTAAACAAGAACTACGAGTCAATATGATTTAAATACTCTTTAACAATGTGTACCCTTGTGTCGGGTAAAACGGAAACTCTTGTCATGAGGAAATATTTTCAAATTTGCCAACAAGTAGTAATCAATAGGCATAATATCCGAAGAATATTCAGATATATTCAATTTGATGGTAAGTGTGTCACCCTCCCTATTCTTCGGATATTATGCCTATTGATTACTACTTGTTGGCAAATTTGAAAATATTTCCTCATGACAAGAGTTTCCGTTTTACCCGACACAAGGGTACACCTTGTTAAAGAGTATTTAAATCATATTGATTCGTAGTTCTTGTTTAATAAAATAAATAATTTCCTTGATCATTAATAACGTGTCATTGTGGTCGACGGTCAATACATGGAATAAATGCCCAAATTCTTATCCTATTGTTTCATATTATATGAGTTACACAGAATTTCCAGATATGGTGATAGCTTTTCACTAAATTAAATTTTATCACTAACTACAGAATGAATGAAAAAAATGTCTCACAAGATTATTGTCAAAAGTAGTTCATCAAATGTCTCACATAGAATAATCTTTTTGTGTACTCAAAAAGTGAGTACACTCTAGAATCGATCAGTGTGTCCGTCCGTTTGTTCGTCCATTTACACGATAACTCTTCACAATTACATTCGATTGAGTTGAAATTTTGTGCATACAATTGTCTCATCAATATATCGGTCGAATTCGAAGATTAGATGGATCTGGCAAGATATGACTGAATTATCGAAAAAATTCTCATTATTGACCAGACCATCCCTGAGAGGAAGTACAGGGATTTTTTCAAAGAAAAAATTTCTCCTCAGAATTATCCCTAACATATACAAATCGACTCAGTTTTTAACGTTGATTCCAAATATGATATTAGTTTTGAATGAAATCGTGGTTTTTTAAGTGAAATTTGTCTAAACAGGGTCCCAAAATCTGTATCATGAGGTCAGTGTGCCTAGATATGTCTCGGGTGACTAACGGTTTTGGGCTGTTCTAGATGCATGGTTTTCTTGCTACTAAAAAGAGTTATCAAATGAAAAAATCCGAGCTCGATAGCTATTTATATTGGTTGATTATTATGAAAACACTGATACATCTCTCTATCATATATCTCTGATAGATCCATGAGATTACCTATAACCATAATCTCGGTAGATATAACCCCAAATTCATTCTGAAATAACTTCTTCTACCCAGTTTTCTAAGCTGATCACCAATCTGAATTCGATTTCTGTGATTTCGAAATATAAAATATCACTGTAGGAGTTGAGTCAATGGTCACTAGATAGGGTCGCATACAGCGTCATCCATACTAACTTGGCTCGCCAGGTCTTCTATTTTTATAATTTAGTGAGAAAAGATGTGTCTTGATGAAATCTATGTCTTGTAAGAAAATGAGCCTAGGATATCGTGCACCAGGTAAGAAAAATCCAACATAACACCTCCCGGAGTGTAATATTTCTTCGGATATCCTCAGTTTTTGACTTCTAGCACTTCTTTTATCTGATAACCTCCTCAGTTCAGCAGAATGAATTTATAGACTAAATTGTTTTCTGTCCAATTGAGATGTCCCAGAGTTCAAATGGCCAATCCCTTGACGAGATAAGGTGAAAATGCTGAGCATAGACTCAAGATAGATAGTTTTTCGAGAGTGTCAATCAAAATCGATTTCTCGTCAATTATTTTTACTTTCTGAAGTACACATAACACTCGGATTTAAATCCGAGGTTTTCACATTTATTAAAATCTATAATTACATTTATAATTACCTATATATTCATCATAGATTTTACTAAGAATATTTAATATGTCTACATACCTCTTATAATATGTTGTGTCTAGTCTGATAAAATAAAAAATGAGGATTGATGATAAATGCAAAAGATTAGTTTTATATACGCAGAAAAATAAGAAAAAGTGATGTTATAAAGCATGTCTGGGCCAACATTGTGTCTCAATGAAAATAAAATATGAATATGATTGCAATAATTACTAATATTTTAACACCACTTCCTGTGATCAGTCAAGATTGACTGAATTTATATATGAAAGAAATACATGGTTACTTAGTGATCTATTCATTTATACAAAATACTGCAACTACACGTTCTCTCTACATTGAATAATAAATGTGTTTATCTTTCCTCATGAATGGTTATGGACAGGTTTCTCGTAGACAAAACAAAATGAGGGAGAACAACTATGACTGCATTATGTTTTTTCTCATTAGTATATACTATTAAAGTGACTATCGATCAGTGAGGATTATAGAGAAAGAAAAGAACAACTGATTTTTTTCCTACACAAAAAATACAGATAAAAAGCAATAGAACTATCATCATGCAGATTTTTTCAATTAATAATCCATTTCTTGTAGCACATTAATTAATCTAATAAAATTTTGTAATTAAGAAATATTATTATAGCTATAAAAATAATGATAATGCATTGAATTTTATTTTATTTCGACGTTTCGATGATCATTATTAACAAGCATTATCGTTTCAGACGTGTTACATATTAACTATCATGAGAAGAGACATAATTTGTGTTGTATACAAAAGGCATGTCATAAGATTTAGTTCAACGAACTGTAAGCACTAAACTATAAAACTTGGTTACCAGCATGTTTCATGTTTTTTCAAGCAAGGGTAATACTGTATCTTTACTTTAATAAATAAAGTAGAGTATAGTAGAATAGTATCATATAGTTTAAGCTTTTTGTAAGTTTCTTAATCAGTATCATGCTTTGACACTGCTATAAATACTAAAATTTTTTCATTCTCATTTTTATCATAAAATAAAATAAAAATGAAGTAACATGAACTTGAAAAACGCCGATCTTTTTATCAATAATATGAAAGATATTATTTTTTTCAATTTTATTTCTCTATATTTTTTACATTTATATTGAAGGACTTTATTTTTTCAAAATAATATAAACATAAAGTACCTCTTCTCTGAGTTGGATCTAATGACCAGGTTTTTTTTCATATAAGAAGCAGCGTTATTTAACACTTGATTTTATTCTAGTACAAAGGTTTTTGTCTGTATCATTCTAGCACACGTGTACGGCTTAGTTGTGTGATTCGGAATAGAACAGTAACAATTCTAGTTGGGATAGAATAAGATGTTTGATGGTATCAAGTCATTTAAAAAGAACAGATCACGAAGTTTTGTTCTTATGAAAAAGGTTCAATAACCGAACATAGATTGTTTTTTATTTATTCTGCCCAAACAAACTTTGTAACTTTCATTACTTGTATAAGATGAGAGAGACTACTAAAAATAATTCCTTTAGTAAAAATCAGTGACCTACATATATTTTATATACTTGATAAAAATTCTATGCAATGATGAATTTGTGTTCCGGTATATTTCTATATTTTCGTCGAGTTGACGCTATAAAGCCAAGTAATTATTAAAAAATATGAAAATGAGTAATGTCTTTTTGAGTATTTCCTGTTACAACAACCTTTTGATATGTATCAATCAACTATCGTAATGTAATTTGACGTTCAAAGAATTTATTAATTTCGGTAAAAACATCGTTTGCAAAAGCTTGATAAACTAGTTATTTCTGGAACTTTCAGTTTTATGAAAATGTTTTCATCTCATTGAAGAATTTTTTTAAAATACAATCGAAATGTTCTTATCTTTTATACTAAAAAAAACTTAATACACAAACACAAATGATAACTCGAGAATTTATTTAAACGAAGATGTATAAAATAGATCTCGAATAATAGAGTCAGATGAGGACATCTATCATATAGTATTCCTCATCAATCATAAAACCGTGACCAATAAAACCATCTCCTGCTAGTATTTAGTTCTTTGCTATATGTATTACACTTAGCCAACAGTTCTAGTCTGAATAAGACTTGTTTACGACTGTAAATATATGTTTTTATTATAATTATGAAAAATTCTGAAAATGTATATTTAAATTATAATTCTAAGGTTGCTTTTTCTCTAATGTATTTTTATATATATTAATAAATGTTTGTTTATTTTATTTACAGTTTTATTAATTTTCCATTATCATATATTAACATATATAGTTCTACATGTCGGAAGTATTTATAAAGAAAAATATGTATTAAATATATTTCAACTGATATCTATTTCTTCTAGCCGAATTCGACAATGAAAAAATCTATTACTACAACAAATTCATTAATAAAAACATATGGTGAACGTCCAGTTCCATTTCAGTTTCCTGGTAGTCATGAAAAAATGTATATTGGATCAGAGGTAAATAAAATTTTTAAAGTATGTCCTTGTTTCGTTTCTTTTATGTTCTGTCAAATAATCAGTTAGTTACAGAATTAAAAAAAAATAAGGAAGAAAAAGAAGAGAATCCATCATTACGTTCTTCAATTGTGTGTGTGTGTGTGTGTGTTTGCATATGTTTTCGTTCTTGTTCTGTTCGTCTTTTTTTCTTTTTTT
>JAJEKB010018998.1:0-16616 GCA_022393335.1 Macrotrachela quadricornifera
TTTCTGAAGCGGCTAGAACAAAAATCAGATAATATCGATTTGAAGTGAGAATATTCACTGCTATTATTATTGGATACTGGCTACTTTTTTCCAGAAATGGATAGCTTTGGCCTTTTTCTACTCTAGCTTCGAACATACAATGTGCCCCAAAAGATCTTTCTCAAATGTTTTTTCTTATATATTTACTGTAAGATTCAAGTTTATTAACTAAATATTTTTCATTTATAAGTACATAAATCGAGTTTTTTTTCTAGAGAAGCACCCTTCGAAGTTAAAAACTCTAGTTGAAAGACAAAAGTCTTCGCTTTTTCTATATGTAGAAAAATATTATGCAATGAATCGTTTATTAGATACACTGATTTTTTGAATCATTCTCATATTTGGAATCTTCAGATTTTTAATAGGCGTTTTAGAGATATTTGCTTTGATAATATTTTCATAAAAAGAAATTTAGTGAACTTAAGTCTAACGATCGTAAAGCTAAGGAGATCGGCCTATTTCCTCTTAACACACTAAAATAAGACGCATCTTACGTGTCGCTTGTAAAGATGTTGCCGACTCTATCACATTCATTCGCCGTGCCGCTTTGCTCATACAACTATATATAACCAACTCAGCTAAGCATCCTCAACTTAATATATTTGCGCACCTCTTTTCTTCTGCACTATTCCTCAATCATTCGTTATTCAAAAACATGTCGAGAAGTCTATAGTGGTCTACCTCGAAGTGATCCTATTGAGATTAAATGGACTCAAGATCAGTAGATCTTAAAATCTGATCTACTACAAATCTAAAAATAGGCGCTACTAATTATATACTGTTGTTGGGAAAGTCTGTGTTAGGGATGCAACAACTCTCGAAGAAAATTTGGATTCGGTCCAAATCCTTTGGAACTGGGATTTGGGTTTGTATTTGTATGTTTACCTTGAGATGTAATTACGATTTGCATTTCGATTGAGTTCTCAAAGGTTAAGTTTGGATATGACTTGGATTTGAGTGCTTATATTTGGATGTGGATTTGGACTTTGGCTATTAAGATTTCGAATTGGATTTAGCTTTGGGGTTTAAGTTTGAACTTGGTTTGGGATTTGTTCTCGGATTTACCAAATCTGAAAGGTAAAGGTTCGACAACAATCACTCGCTAGCAAAGAATGGTTTTCAGCCAAACACATTTCAGGATTTGAGGCCAAATCCGAGTCTAAAGCCTTTGGATTTGGCTTCAAATCTTAAATTTTATTTTCACACTGAGAATCATCCGTTGTAAGCGCATGGTTATCGTCGACCATCTATCTTTCAGATTTGGTAAATTTGAGAACATATCCCAAATCAATGCCAAACTTAAACCACCAAATCCAAATCCAATTCCAAATCTAAATACCCAAAGTCCAAATCCACATCCAAATATAAGCACTCAAATCCAAGTCATATCCAAATATAACCCTTGAAAATTCAATCGAAATGCAAATCGTAATTACATCTCAAAGTAAACGTATAAATACAAACCCAAATCTAAATTCTAAATTCAAATTCCAAAGTTTTAGGTTTGTTGCATCCCTAGCCTGTGTAATTCCTATGCTATGAACTAGTAGAAATAACGAGTGCTGTACGAGGGCCGTTTGAAAAGTTTCCGGACTGGTTTTATTAAAAAACAATAATAAGCGCTGCTGTATTTGTATTATTGCCTGTACATAGTTCATACAGTTCTCTATCTATAGACATTATAAGCTCGGTTGAATTAAACATATGTATGAAAATATAGCAATACGTTTTAAACCACTGTCCAGACACTGATGGAAAATTAAAAACTTGAGCAAAGTTTTATGTTTTGAAAGACTAGTTGCTATCCAATGTTTATGAATATATGATGAAAGTTTACACTGATAATGCTCTATCACATAGTACAATATTTGAATGGAATCGTCGTTTTAAAGACAAATATTAATGATGGTTCTAGGTATGGTCGATACGTGGTTGACATCATATTAGAAAATATGAATATCCGTGAACTGACTTTAGTCATATACAATTGATCACAAAATGCTATATACTGTAAATATAACATGTGAGCAGTATCTGCTATTTATCTAGGTACGATTCGACCTTCTTATATCACCAGTCTTCGAAAAAGTTTTTTACAGTCATGCTATTGACATCTAGATTATTGTCGACGTATGAATATTCATCGTTACAACAATAATCTCATTCAGAAACCGCAATGAGTGATAGAGAATCGATCATCGTAAACTATCACTATGCATTCATAGATATTAAATTAGACATGGATTTCTAGAGCAGGAAATTTCATCACTGAGTGATGATCAAAACTTTTGATTTTTGGTCAGTGTCTAGACAGTGGCTTAAAATCTATGTCCATATTTTCATATATAGATTTAATTCAGCTGAGCTTATGATGTCTATAGATAAAGAACTGTATGAACTACACACAGGCAATAATACAAATATACCAGCGCTTATATTGTTTTTTAATAAAACCAGCCCGGAAACTTTTCTAACGCTCTACGTATTTATTGAATGTAATGTCATTCGCTAGCAACTACATATAGATTTGGAAACGTGTTATAACTAGCAAATATCATTACATTTGAATGGTAAAAATGGATTTCGACAATGTCTGAATTGTAGTAGAATTTCAACATGTTTCGAAATTCTGTTTTAATTTCAATAACACTATCAACATTCTACAATTGTCAAAATTCTTACGGAATTACAACAATAATGTGTTTTTTGTAGGACATCTTATTGTCTAATTTTCGTTTGAATTATCCTTATAATTGTAGAGTTAAACTTTCTAGTGATTAATAGAAAACACTGGTTTCATGGGGTATAGAAAAAATTCACTCTACTATTATAGGGATAAATAATGGTGTTGTTCGGGCCACATGAAAGAAGATCTCTACAAATCCCATAATCGTCCCAAACAATACTATATTTTTTCCTTACAATAGCGAATAAAACTTTCGGTGATTCATTTGTATACCTAAATTTCACGTACTCTAAAATTAAGATATCTCCTTCTATGCAAGCCAAGGGTCGCTAGTGTTTTAACCTTGTTAGTTTAGCGGTCAGAACTTTCTTTTGATGAAAAAAAATCTAGTCTTTTCAACTTACAATACCCATACTTCTATTGTTAGATGTACGACTATTTAAGTATAAAATTACTTATAAAACATAGTAAGTTTTGGTGAATGCATTGCAACCTCGCAGTGATATACGGATCATTTTGAGTCCACATGGAAGAATTTTATACATTCACCACCAATCCAAAGAAGGAACATGTGAATAACATCCAAGAAAATGAAACAATTAAACAAGACTCATTGAATAATATCATTCGATATATAGAAAAAGGTTAAATTATTATATTTCGATTAGAGATGATAGCTGTGAATAATGCTATTGAAGTTTATTCGTATAAATAAAAACTCAGTGTATGAAGCGATCGTTGATAGTAATATTACTTAATAAAATTCACTCAAACAACGAGCATATATGAAAAAACTTTTAAGAAGTAACTTTTGTAACACATTGTATAGTAAAACATGTGAATAGAAGAAAATAAACAAAATAAAATGCCAATATATATAAGTTAGGAAGAAAAATGTAATGACAATTGTGAACGGACACAATTCTTTATAAAATATTTATTCAATTTTTCTTTATTTTTAGATAAAATTCTATTTATTTACTCACATATCAAGAACATAATTTTAGTTAAAAAAAAATTATTAAATTAATTATCGATTGCTATAATATACAGTATTTATCTGCTATATAAGCAAGAAAAATCATGCCTGAGCATGTACAAACCTAATATATAACATATCGCTCTTTTTGCAATCTGTGTGAAAACTATATTTAGATATTTATATACTAAAACAAGATGTCTATTGAAATGACATTAGTTGAACAGAAGTCTGTGGATGATGATGAAAGATATACGCATTTTGGAATTGAAGAGCAACAAAAAAATGATAGCAACATGAACCAATTAGATTGCTTAAATGACAACTACATAGTACAAGTGAAAAAGGTAGGTGCTTATGCGCTAAGGAATCTGGAGTACATCTCACGAAAAAAATTTTCCATAAATGAGTTTATATTTTAGTCGTTGATGAATCTGTGTAACTGTTTGCTAGATTTACATGCTAAATCATACATCTATATGTTTTTGATAGTTTATTAACAAAAAATAGTGACAACGGATATTATATAATAGAAATAAATGAAGAAGAATTTCTCATAGATACTTTGAAATTGTAATTGAAATAGATAGTTTGATAAACTATTCTAATACATTTTCGATCACCAGAATTATCTTATCTGGATTTACTGTCGTAATACATGTATATAAACATGAATATACCTCTTTATGTTATTTATTGTTTCTATAGCAACGTTAGAAGAAACAACCATCTATGATATTAGACGATTGTGCAGTAATTAATTACTATAGTCGGAAAATACTAAGATTGTGATGTTTTGTTTGAGATTCTTTTCTATTTTCTTATATATAGCATATTTTGTGGCAAAATGTATTCATTTGTCAGTGAAAAATATCTATAAAACTAACAATTGAAATTGTGAATTATATTAAATTTTTTAAAGATACAGTACAGTTCAAAAATTACTCTATTGAGATGAAAATTGAGTGCATGTATCGTATTTTAACTGAATTAACCGTTTTTCATCAATAATTAAAGAATAATCATCGAGCATATTCGTAAGAAATACATTGAAAAGAGATATTTTTAAATAGCACTACTTTTCTCAGTAAAGAACAACACATAATCTGGAAAAAACAATATATTCTTCTACTAAAAATTGCTCATACCTAAACTATTAGGCCTCAAATCTATATCACACATACATACTTTATCTCTTTCCTTGTAATTATTGTTTCACTTTCATTTGTGGTGAATTTCAAACATTCTGTGATGGTTAGATGTTTACAATATTCACACACATAACTACCTTAACAGGCATTTAATGATGAGCAAAGAAGTCAGATTCAGCTTTACAGGTATACGTGAGACAGATTTACAATTTTTAAATAAATTTCGGCTTTTCATAGTCTAAACCTTCAATATATAGAGACTAACAACACATGTACTTGTATTGTGGTATGAATGGGATCAAATTATATTAATCAGCACAACTGATAAAAAAATGTACTATGATTGATTGTGTTCAGAAAGATGTATCTTTTTTATATTTTTCTTATGAATATGTACTATGAAGACTTTTTTATCATGAGTAAAATAAAAAGAATTGATGTAGTTAATATTTTGTGTTTTTAGAATAAGTCCTCTTCAAGAAAGAAGAGAAGCAAAGCTACCAGAAATACTCAACAAGCAGTAAACATCAACGATACTAACACTATTCATACCACTGTCAACTTTGATGATAAACACATCAACATTATACAAGATGCAGCGATACCGGAGGTCGATCTTAACAATGATGTCCCAATTGATCAATCACTAGCAGTAATAGCAACCGAAAACATCGATCAGTCAATTTCTAACACAAATTTAAGAAATAATCGGCTTCTCGCAGTGGGTGGTGTCACTGGAATTAAACATGACCTTGAACCTGTAGTAGAATATGCTGCAGAGCCTTTAGTATCACTTACTGAAGCGTGTATTCCACTAGTCGATATTCTTCATAATGTGTCATTCTATGTTCAAATGGCACTTGATGAAACTCCTCCAAATCCACCTGATGGATTGACAATTGATGAGAGTGCTGCGATTCGACTCTATACTATTGAATGGGAATCACCACATCGTAGTCTCTATTCAATGCTTAATTATACTCTTAAAACAGCTCCTCGTCATGAACTTCAACCTTATCATAAATATCTCAAATTATTTCTGACTGCTCTAGTCAAATTACCCTGTGTTCCACCTACAACTGTTTGGAGAGGTGTAACCAAAGATTTAAGTGAAGAATTTCCTCGTGGTACTATGGTGACATGGTGGGCATTTTCATCATGCACAACTGAATTGACTGTATTAGAAAATAAAATGTACTTGGGTACTGCCGGTACTAGAACTCTTTTCTCTGTTGAAGCAATCAATGGTCGAACAATTCGTGCTCATTCACATTTTGTTACTGAAGATGAAATACTTCTTTTACCAGGTACTCATATGGAAGTTCAATCATTATTTAGTCCGGCACCTGAAATGTATATTGTCCATTTGAAACAAGTAAAACCAGTTGAGACACTACTTGAACTTCCATTCAAAGGTAAATTCTAGATATATTCTTAAACGAATTGACATATGTTTAAATTTAGGAGCTCTACTCTATCCACCTGAGAAAATAAAATTACCTTGGTATAAGAAAAAGCGAACCTTGGTTGAATTGGGTATATTAATCACTGTTTGCATTGTCGGTATCATTGTTGGTGCAGTGATTGGTTCAAGACGCCATCCTCCACCTCCTCGTATGTTACAGAAATCTTTTTTCATAAAACATCATTTTTTCTATATCGAATATAATGAAAAGAAACTTAGAATAATTATCTTCATGATACAAAATAGATATATGCTCATCTCTACTAAAACTTTGACATCCTGAGGTACTTGTCAAAAATAGTTGTACAAAAAGTTACACCGAATATATCAAGACTCTATTGTAGGAAACAAACTATAGTGCTTAGGGGTACTCAAAAGTAGTGATGGGGATATCTTATTTTCTTCTAAAAAGCTTGAAAAAAATTTCTTTTTTTTATGGTATAATAGGGAACAGAGCTAACACAAAAGTGCATGTACTTGTACTCGTTCTAGCTCTGATAGAAAAAACAATGCTCTGTTTTTCTATGCTATTTGATCACTCTTCAACTAATAACATAATAATAAAATTTCGATAGAAACAATTTTTGATGAAAACTTAACTGTCAGCTGAGGCGAATTAAATGGCTACGCTTTGCATTTCAGTTTTCAACCACATAACATGTTGTATCAGAAAAAAAGAATATATCACAATATACAATGTGAAAATCTCTATAACTTACATAAGACCGCTTGTTTTACAGTTGCACATTTTGTTTTCAAAACGAATAAAATTTTGAGTTAGCAAGTTTCAACCGTAGGAAAACAATATTTATTTGGTACAAAATGAACACATTCTTGATAGTTTCATTCTTTTATCATCTAATATCTTTTATCATAAAAGAACAAATTACATCACAAGATGCACAATGAAAAGCTCTATTATACACAAAGGAAAGCTTATTTTATTCGTCCACTTCTCGATTTCGAAAAAGTAATATTTTATACCATCAGCTTTCTCTATCCCGAAAAACAATTTTTATTGTGTATCACGAGTAGGGGAGAGAAATTACCGTCACCGATAAGTTGTGCTACTGGGTAACTAGTAACGAGAAAATTTACCAGTTACTTGTCTAGGTAATGTCTTAAAATGACGAATTATAGTTCCTATTCGACAGAATACAGTCAATAAATCGTTTTTTCAATTGAGTAGTTATTCCATAACTGGTAACGGGCTTTCCATTATCAGCTACCTGGTAACTCGTAACTTTATTTAATAGTGTTTTGATAATATTCCATCGATTGGAAGTCATATTTCGTTTTTTTAAGAAGTTATCTGGAAAAAGTAACGGGTAACTGCTCTCGTTACCAGTTACTCGGTAACGATAACTTTTCCGTTATCCATTACTTGGTAACATAGCGTAACTTCCATTCTCTAATCAAGAGAAATTCTCAAAAGTAAAAGTGCTGGCATCCAGCATCCTGGCATCTGCTCGGCATCTCAGCACCTTGTCGTGAAACTTAAAGAATAGAACCAAGACGTCATATTTTACGACAATGTGCTAAGAAAGGCAGTTAAAATAATGGAAAAGTCATTGAAGGTGCTGGAGGTGCCGAGCAGATGCTGAGATCCCAGGTTGCTGGATGCCAGCAGTTTCTCCCTTGGAAATTCTTTTCTTGTTATTTCAGTTATAAAACAAGCAGTCCTATTTAATTTGTAGAGTTTTTTACGCTGCATATTGTGATATATTCTTTTTTCTGATGCAACATGTTAAGTGATTGAAAACTGAAATGCAAAGCGTAGTCATTTAATCCGCCTCAGCTGATAGTTAAGTTTTCAACAAAAATTGTTTCTATCGAAATTCTATTATTATGTTATTAGTTGAAGAGCGACCAAATAATATAAAACAATAGAACGTCATTTTCTATATCATACTAAAAAAAAAGAAATTTTTCTCAAGCTTTCTATAAGAAAATAAGATACTTCGTCACTACTTTTGGGTACTCCTAAGTATATTTTTGGTCAAATATAAACAAAACCACTAGTAACATGTAGCATATAATGAAAATCTCTTGTTGAAACAAGTATATAATAATAAATAATAAAGATGAAATACTCTCTTCTCTTTTTAACTAACTAAATCAATCTTCAAAGGAGAATGAATATTGCTTCATGAATGATTGAGATGTATCGATATTGTCAAGAAACAAAACAGGATCAAAAAATTCATAATTGACAGTTATGAACAGGATTCACTAAGTTGATAACTAATGGAAAATCGCATCTTTTATTTCAATAACAATTAGAGATTTAGCTGAAATAATTTCATGAGAATATTCTATCCTATAATTGCAAATTATTAAGTATTACTTTCATGTAAACTGACGATTTGAAACCATTTTCTTGAAAAGTCTGATTTAACTTTGTTCAGATTCTTTGTGAACGAAATAGGAGTGAGATAGAATTTACGAACGTTACAATAAATAATATGTAAAAAAAACTATGCCTACATTCGTATTCAGAATCAAAATAAACTTAAAAGAAAAGAGAAAAATCATTTGTAAACTATTTTATTTGTGAATAACTGTAATGAAACACATGAATATTTGAAATATTATTTTGAGATATGACATATTTTTTGTCTTTCTTTTTAGTATGTTTTCCTAGAATAACAACACTTCGAGGTGATTATATTTGGAGATTCGATTGTGGTGATGCAAGAGAAGATCTTACTGGTCTCTATAATGGTACTCCTATCAATGGCGCAAACTTTACATCACCTGATTTTTCTGGACAAGGTAAAGCATTAGATTTAAATCGAAATCTCTTTCAATATGTTATTCTACCTCAATCATTAAATCTTACTTTAAACACCAGTTTTACAGTTGGTGTTTGGGTTTTAACTGCAGGATATAATCCAAAAACTATATTAAGTGATTGTAATAAGTACAATCCAATATGTATTACATTTATCATCACAGACGTATCGATTAATTTAAGATTGTCAAACTGGAATACTAAAAATGTCATTCAAGAAATATCTAGTTCTGTACAAAATTATGTTTGTCATAATTGCTGGATGTATGTTTCATTTTCATTTGACCATCGAACTAGAAGAATAATTTCTTATTTTAATGGCCTTCAAGTTGAAAGCACATATATGAATCTAACTAATACAATATCAAATGGAAAAGATGAAACAAAAGTATCTTATATTGGACTCAATGCAGTGACGAATGCTGAGCCATTCTATGGACTAATTGATCGATTATGTCTTGGATATTATGTTAAAAATGATAGTGAAATACTTTTCGAAGCAACTGTTCTTTGTCGATATGCATTTGATACTGATGATATTAGGGCTGGTATTGGCCCAAGTAGTATTCGAGCTCGTATTCAAAATGTCTATCGATCATTGTCATATAATTACAGTTATCTTCTTCTTAATTCAAGTGATTCTTATTTTCAATCAAGTGGTTTTACTCTTCTCAATTCAAATGATTATGCATATTCAATCAGTTTCTGGCTTCGTCTTACAATACCAAAACTAGACAAAATTAATAGTGCAATCACCATATTCCAATTAACATCAGTAATTACTGGTCTATCAGTTGTTAGCTATACATGTATTGTTAGTTTACATATTTATCCTGATAATAATACAATGGGATTTTTCTTTCCAGAATTATTTCAAATTGTCAATGTAGATAATTCATCAATACAAAATAATACATGGGTTCATATAGGCGTGACTTTTAACAGTAGCTCGAGCACATATTTATTCTATCAAAATGGGAAACTTGTTTCTAGTAATTATAATGCTCGTTATAGATCAATACTAAGCAATAATCCACGTTGCAGTCTAACAGTTGGAGGTGCTTACTTAGATGATTCAATATCAAATAAACCTGACAATTTTGAAGAAATGAAATGTTTTGCTCGACTTCCAATTTTCAATTATACTAATATGTATGGAGAAATTGATTATCTAACAGTTGATGCAAGAACATTGAACGAATCGGAATTTGCTGATAGAACTGATGCATAAATATAGAATTAGCAAAACATAATAACCTTACTATTTCACTTAAGCTCGAAGTAAAGAAGAAGAAACACCAAAAGATTGTACATGATCTTTTGGAACATTTTATTTTTTGTTTTTTTAATATTTTAAATTGCTAATAAAAAAATGAGTATACTTATGCATATGCACATGAATCGAAAGCGTTTTACCAAAATATTAATAATAAACAACTAAATGATTATTAAAGTAAAAAGAGTGAATCAGTTCTTTGAATTTCACAAGCGTTAAACTTCATAGCATAGTGGTAACGAAATATAGAAGATATAAGAAATATTGTATGATTTTTTTTAAGAGAATAAATCATAGATAATTTTTTATGTCGAAAATAAAGATTTATATTTAATTGCTTCGTATTTTATATTGAATGGTCAGTAAACATTTTTTTGCGTTCAATAAAAATTAGTTTTTGCTCAGTAATTCATTTAGAAAAATTGATAATTTAAGGATATGGGCATGTGTGTCGAGTTTCGTATGCAGAATAGCAGTCGCAAAAATTACCCGAAACCACGTTTCCAGCTCCAATTTTGGTTACTAAAAATGAGGAAAAAAAAGCAGTTCTGATTCAATTTCCAAAATATCACGTGAAACCAAAGCCATTAATTATCACGCAGATATGAAAGTTTTAAATATATTTTGAGGAATTACATTAATGATTTGTTAATATCAAAGCCGCTACATATTCCAGTATTCAACAAATCGATATTTCATATATATGTTACAGAGGAAATTAAAATTTTAATCTCCCCTGGGGCAAATGAAAATTATTTTGTTTTTTCCTATATTTCGTGAGAAAATCTTAAGATTTGAACATCCACGATCTTCAGAGTGAAAGTGGGCGCGCGCATCAGGATCAGAATGAATACATGAGTCAGGATGAAGGTGAGACGCCCCTTCACATCCTCATTCTCCTGCTCACCTATTTCCTCACATCCACACCCTCATCTTTACCCTCATGTTCGTCTCTACCTTCATTCTCACCCTCACTTCCACCCTTAAGATAATGGAAGCTAAAAACTTAAGATTTTCTTACGAAATATAGGAAAAAACAAAATAATTTTAGTTTGACCTAGGGGAGATTAAAATTTTAATTTCCCTTAGAGGAATTTTAAATTGCCCTGAATTTTAATTTCTCCTGTAACATATATATATATACATATCAGAATCTTTAATCTCAAGAATGAAAAAATATAAACTTTTCACTATAGATTTAAAAATTTTTGTCTAGATTTGAGATTTTAATCATTCCAGTTTTTATAACGGTCCTTAACCAGTGTTTCCTTGGCTTCAGTTCTGGCTCAATCTTCAGTTCCAGCTTTTTGCGACCGCCGATCTGTACCTCTCTGACAGTAGCATTCACATTCTGTACTCGAGTCCATAGCTATATCAAACTCAATACTCAACACTCCATCCTGTACTCGAAAATTACTAATTTACTAAGCAGACATTATAATTACCGAATACTGAATTTTATACTAAGGGATTGATTTGTTTACTAAGAATTTTGTACATAACATTAAAATGAAAATTATACTAAGTATTTATACAAAAAAAACTGATCATTTAATTTGTTCTTAAAACAAAAAATGATACTTATGGATATTATTCGTGGATTTCTTGATTTTTTTCACAATAAATATTTCGAGTTTTGCCCATAGGTAGACATGTATGAGATATGAAAAAGCTGCGAAAAATTCATTTCCTTACCGCATTTCTCGAGGGTCATGACCGTTCTGCTAGTTATTCATCATGTTGCATGATATTTTGGAAAGAGTAAAATGTTGTCTGTTTGGTCTGAGATATTGTCGATAGATAAATTTTATCATCGTTAGCATACTTCGAAGATTTCAGCACATACATATGTGACCTTTTCGAAATGATCGGCTTTAATGAAGTCGGTTTTGTTTAATGAGTATTTTCGGGGATTGTATTACCCTAAGAAGCTAATGATCTACAAAAGGATACATCTATTTGAGCCAAATTTTTTAGGACATCCTAATAGTAATGTGATCTGTGAGCAAAATATCTGATCGAACGTGTGATATTCAAATCTTTCTGAAATACCACGCAGTATGGTGAATGTCTAGTAAAACGATCATAACTCGATAAGAAAGTCTAAAAAGAATGAATTTTTTTCAGCTTTTTCATATCCCATTGAAGTATAATCATGGTTAAACGATGAAATCTAAATAGCTTGAATACTTCTGTAAGTCCTTTTGTAAGTGACTTCGTTCAGCTATAACTAAAAACTAAAATACAAACGCAACGTAGGAAATTTAATTAACTTAAAATTCTTTTCTCTCTTTTGAACAAAATCTTCGAAGACACGATCATAGCTCCTACTTTTTGTAGCTATACAATTAATAATGTTGCTCGTCTATTAGAAACAATAAAGATTGAAACAATTTTCGTCATAATTTTGGTTATAATGATTCGAACTACGCCATCTGATAAGATCCTTAAGCGCAGTTGAAGTTTCGATCATGACCATTAGTTCTTATTGATGAGTATATTTAAATGCTTAGATCCACAATATCTGAAATATGCATTTTTAGTGTTTCTCCAAGATAAAGACGTGAAGTTTTGGGACAATGATATTTGATCTAAAAATTTACCCGATCTGAACGTAACGGAACGTATTAGAATTATAATCAAAGGTAAGTTAAAATAAATATAATCAAAAACTGGATATTTTCATCATCTTGAGAAAAAATTTAAAAAAGCACATATCAGATATTTCGACATACATGAAAACTGACATTGATTTATTCGAAACTCTTCTATGTTCGTATCTACCTCGACTGCGCACAGTGAAGAACACCAACGACTGTCATGCTGATTATTGATTGTATTCGATAAACAATGAGAATATACAGAGTTTTATATATAATTCAGTTCGAACTTTATCTCATTAATAACTTTTCTCACATCTATGATAGGTGAAATTTCCTAAATTAACACACTCCAAAATAGAAAATTTTCCATATCTCTTTTTGTTTATTACTAATAAGTCCTATCTTTCATGGGTATTGTTTGGTATAAAATATATTAACGGGTGACGCATAAAGAATTGTGATGTAAGTATTTTCGAAATTTCTCTTCTATTACCTTCTTGATTAGAAAAACTTGTTTACCAAAACATAGCGCTTGAAATTCTCTATAAAATCACATGTGATTTAATCCAGAAACTGTTTAGATGTATCTGAAAAATGATGAAAAGTAAAGACATACAAAAAGGTAAAAAATAACGAGTTGGTATTATGATAATAAATGAGCGCGCTTTGCGTCCTATTTTTTCATCACTTTAACCTACCCCATGTAAAAAAAACACAAAAATTCATATTAAACTCAATTTTTTCTTCGGAATTCATAAAAAAAATCGATTTTTCTAATTGCGCTATCTCAATGTTGAATAATTTATATAGGGATTGCAGCTTTACTGTATATGTCATGCTTTAACTCATTGGTAAATTCTCAATTTATCAATATAAGAAAACCAGATGTTTAGATTCGAATCCAAGTAAAAGCAATTTTCACCTTAAAATATTATTAAACGTGATTAAAAGAAAATAACCGATTACAATGGCACGATTTTAATCCATTTTTCATCACACAAAAATTGATTAATATTCATGTTTTTTGAAAAATCTGATTTTAATACCTTTTTTTACATGGGACGAAGAAACACATACACTACAAGATGCGGAATGAAAAGCTCTACAATTTTGCATGGGATCGTTTATTTTATAAATGCACGTTCTGCTCTCAAAAGGGACAAAGTTTTGAGCGATCAAATTTCGATCGTAAGAAAATCACATTTTTTTGGTTAAAGATGAATTTGTTTTGTTTCTACTTCATCTTTCTATATAATTGTTTTTTTCAGTTTGTAGAGCTTCTGACACTGCATCTTTTGGTATTTGTATGTGTTTAATGGGATGAAATGATGAAAAAAGTAAAACAAAAAAATTCAACTCAATAAGCAGCCCGTAGGGACTGATAAACCTTAACTGAAGATGTGAAATAATAAGACTGAAGGAGCTTCGTTAAACAAACCGCTTATAGGGACCAATCGTTCTTAACTTAAGAAGCTAGATGAAGGGATTGATGATCTTCAGAAAAAATCAAATAACATACAGACAACAATAATTAATTGTTCACCTTAAGATGATAGATGCGATAATGAAGTAATATTCAATGGCACACTTATAAAATACTTTATTAATAATTTCACCAATACAATATCAATTTAAATTATTCTTATTGTAGTATTCCATTGCTGATCAACTAAAATAGAAAATTCATCAAATGTTAGGCGTCTAACTCTAAATCGTCGATTTGTTAATAAGATAAGAATACCTCCATATCTCATTTTCGTTTATTCAAGAAAAGCTATAGGTTATATATAGGATAATAGATTCTAGGTCTTCAGGAAATGTCTATCGGCTGATGGAGAAAAATTCCATTATACATAATACATACGATAAGATGATTCATAGAGAGAGAACGCTTCAAGGAAAATGACATACATATGTTATGTACAGGAAAAGAAAAATCCAACTATTTGTGATGTATAGAACGAAAGGGAAATGCCATCGAAAAGAAAATGATAAGAATCCATATGAAGATACACATATGCACTACCACCTAACACAAAAATAAAAATTGCTGTGTGTCTGCTTGTATATCTCCTCATCAGTTATTCTGTTGTTTCATTTGTTTTATTATTGAATAAAAAACATGCACACTATTATTCATTTTTCTTTCGTTCTGTTTTTTTTTATTCATTATTATGCGTTGCAACATTCGATGGTAAGGTATAGTATACCCTTCACCTGAAGGAACGAAAAAGAAAAAAATTTTCCGACATTACTTTACGCCTGACTCATTTTGTTGGTTGAGTTATGCAAGAAATAAATAGAAAGAAACATAAACTCATACTTTTGCATTACAGATTAAATAAATTCTCAAAATCGTGAGCAATATTTATCATGGGAGGTAAATCAACGTCACTTCTATGCTGTCGTGGACAACGAAAAACAAATTTCAGTGAGTTGTTGTGCCGTATTCCCACGAAAAAATCTCCGAAAAAACCGCCAGAAACCACAGTTTCCGTTAAACGCGACTTGAAACGGACTTTTATAGATTACCTGATCCACAGAGTTGAGTCAAGATACCCAGATTCACCTGAATTTCTGCAAAGCTCCGATGGATTATCCTTCGAGGGACCATATAGTGATCTTTTAGAAGTCCTATTAAAAACATCTTAGGTGACTTTTCTGTGACTAAGACTAAAAGAATATTTTATAAAAATATCTTCGGAATACGAGGTCACGACGTCTCCTTGGTCTTTACATATTCCGTTTGTATTTCAAAAACCGCGTTTACAAATAAGTTCATCGCGGTTATGGACGTTTGCGCCGCAGTGTGTCACATAGAAACCACGATGTCCTAAAAAAACTGTGGTATGTCGTCGTTTTACTGGAAATTTTTTTTCGTAGTTTGTCTATTATTTTTGCTTGAGGGCATAGAAAACGAAAGAAAACTATAGCTGTAGTTCGTAGTTGAAAACAATTCAAGAAATGACCAACAAAGTTGAAAATTTCTCAGAGCTTTTGAAAGAAGTATAGACAAAATTTTCATTTTTTTATTACGTCTATATCCCCAGCAGTTTTATTATATAAAGTTCAATCAAGCTTTCACTCTTTCCTATAGTTTAAGTTTGTACTATATCTTTATTTCTAATAGTATTAAAATGATTGAGCTTTTCAACAAATACACTTTTACTCTTTTATAATATTGTCGATGGAATTAATGTCTTTTTCTTATGATAAACTTGGTACATACAGCATATTATTACTCATTACAGACATTCATTCTTGTAAAAAATTTAGGAAAGCACATAATTCACACATATTGACTCATCATTTATTAATTGATTTTAGCAATTTTTCTGTGACTTGATTCCTTGTGGATGGAATAATAGTGTGGATATAATGCATTGTATTCCGTCACAACTAAGTAAAGCAGGCTATAGGACACAGATAAGAGCAGAAAATGAAATTAAGTCAATAGGCTGGCTTAAGGCACAAACAGAACAATATATATGAGAGGAGAAAAAAAAGAGGAAGAGAACAAGGATGTACCTATGTGCAACACTAAGTGTACGTGTCGATGAATTCTGTCATAGTGCCCTTTACCGAAATGAATATTTCTATGTTTGTTGAGCATCAAATTGTTT